>SAUE01000591.1:2137-28304 GCA_009724625.1 Deladenus siricidicola
CGAAAAAAGTTCCTCCATGGCGAATGGCTGTGATTGATTTTTGATATTATTGTTTTTTGAATGAATCGATCTGAAATCTGCAAGAAGGCCCAAGATGCGAAATTGGAGAAGAAGCGACGGATGCAGGAGGTTCGCGAGAAAGCGTACGCCACTCGCTGGAGGATTTCCGACGGATTAGTGGAACCTGTGATTCCACTAAAAGAACTTGTGGTTTCACTAAAAAAATTTTTTCTCTAAAATGCATTAAAACACATTTAAGATCGTATTCCCCATTCAATTCTCTATCTGTGGGTGAAATTTCATGTTGTTTATTCCATTCTAAAAAAAGTTCTTCCATAGCGAATGGCTGTGATTCAAAGATTACTAACTTTTTTTGCTTTTGAAGATTAAGGGGTGGTGTTAAAGGATGAAATGTTCCTATTGATGAGAGCTTTCGAATGACATATGATTTGGGTACCGTAAGTTGCCATACCGTAAAAGTTGCCACCCCAGGTCCCGGTACAGGGTCCCAAAAGGGTCGGATCAAAAATCCGTTGGGATAATCGTTAAGAGCGCCCCCAAAAACCCCCGTGTACAAATTTGGGAGTAATTAAGGAATATGGTTACCAACCGAAATCGCCTAAAAACAGTTCTGTAGGTTTTGCAAATGTGCTAAAAACGATAGAAAGACAGGAATATGGTTACCAACCGAAATCGCCTAAAAACAGTTCTGTAGGTTTGCAAATGTGCTAAAAAACGATAGAAACGACAAAAAAAATCAGCGGAAACGCATTTCTGGCCCGCTAGGGGTCATCCAAAGTTTCAAAAACCACAGGGGGGACCAAGGTAAACTTTTCAACAAATTTCACAAAAAAATTTCAGATTGCTTCAAAACAACATAGAATAATATTAAGAAATCCGGTAGACTAAGCCTAAGGCTTAGCCTAAAGCCTAAGGCTTAGCCTAAAGGTTTAGCCTAAAGCCTAAGGCTTAGCCTAAAGCCTAAGGCTTAGGCTTAGCCTAAAGCCTATGGCTTAGCCTAAGCCTAAGGCTTAGGCTTAGCCTAAGGCTTAGCCTAAATATCGCCCCTCGAAAATCGAAGAAATCGAAAAAATTGTGCATTATTGCGATGCAGGTAACACTTAATTTTTGGGTAAACCGAATAGGCATGGAAAAAGGTTCTGCAAATCGCGTTAAAACATAACGCCAACCCCCCCTGTGGTTTTTGAAACTTTGGATGATCCTAGCGGGCCAGAAATGCGTTTCCGCTGATTTTTTTTGTCGTTGATCGTTTTTAGCACATTTGGAAACCTATAGAACTGTTTTTGGGCGATTTCGGTTGGTAACCATATTCCTTAATTATACCCAAATTTTCAGCTTCCTAACATCAATTTCAATATAGCTTATAAGTTATCATCATTTTTTCCATTGGCTGAAATTGCATACATAGTTCGAAAGAATTTTAAATTTTTATAAATTTCAAGTTTTTATGAATCTGAAAATGATTGACTCCGGAGGTATCATTTTGGGGTCAAGTCAAAGCACTGCATTCAGCAGCTACAACAACGACATCACGTCATCATCACATTGTCAGGGCAACGGAATGACATATTTTAAAAAGAATGGCGCTCAATTAAAATTGTTTATCAGGCAAGATTCACGCACTTTGCCAATTTTTTGGAGGAAAGATTTTTCATACCTGTTCAAATGCTTACACAGTCATCTAACAAAAGCGGTTGGAAATAACCACCTCGCCACCTTATCATTTTGGGAATGAACACATGTCTTGAATTGGGAATGAGCAGATTAGAAATGAGCATATGTGTGGAAGGGGGGGGGGGTGTCATAAATATCAAACTTTGGTCGAAAAACCCGTAATTATACTATTTTTACCGTGAGACTTGTTAAATGTACCTAGTTATAACATTATAGATAAAGGTTCCTCGGGTGTTAGAAACCGTGATTTTTTGTTTCTCCGAAATATTTTTGGTACACCCGCCACCCGGGGTACCCCTCTTCACATTTAAATTTTCTCTACCTAATAAGGAATTGAGAAAGTAAATAAATTGAAACTAAAATATTCATTGCGGTTTATTTTGCCTTACTTCAATGTCTGCCTTTCTATTGTATTTCTTTCATTGATTTGTGACAAAATTTCATTGCAGCTTTTTTATATTGTTTATTGGAATTTTTTATTATTATTTGTTGTTTTTTTAACTTTGTTGAAATTTGGGCTGAATGAATTATTGATGAATGATGAGTAATGAATTTTCGTTTTTATAGCTATTCTAGTGTGCAGCATTCTAATAAATAATAAAATTATATATATATATATATATATATATATAGCACATTTCATATGTCATATACATTTAATATATATTTATGCACATACAAATTATGTATATATATAATTTTTTATTTTAGAATGGTTTTCGAAAGTGTTGTTGCAAGTGTTTTAAACACGTTTTTGGGGGATTTTGTCGACAATTTGGATCCATCACAGCTTAACATCGGCATATGGGGCGGTGCGTTTGAATTAATTATTTTTTCATCAGAATCACCGAGAAAATTTGCGACCACGACCGTTTTGCACATTTCATATGTCATTCGAATGCTGATGATCCACAGATTCCAGATATCCAATCAAATTTTTTCGGAAACGCAAAACATCCATTTTCCAGTCCGCAAAGGCCAGAAAACCACAGGGGGGACCAAGGTAGTGATTTTAAGAAAATACCAAAAAAATTTATTTTTTCTTCAAACTATTTTAAATCCGTAAAAATATTGAAATAGTAAGTAAAGACATTTTGTGGCTTTAAAAATTATCATAGATGTTTCAGCAATTTGAAGAAAAAAATTAATTTTTTGGTATTTTCTTAAAATCACAATGCCTTGGTCCCCCCCCCTGTGGTTTTCTAACGTTAAAAAATGGATATGTTTTGTGTTTCCGAAAAAAATTGATTGGATATCTGGAATCTGCGCATCATCCGCATTCGAATGACATATGAAATGTGCAAAACGGTTGTTGTCAGTTTAGCCAAATCATGCTTAATGTAATGTTTAGGTGATGTAAAATTGCACAATTTGGAGGTGAAAGACACTGCCTTGGATGGGCTTGATTTGCCTATTAAGCTTAAGTTTGGATATTTGAATACATTGATGATGAAAATTCCGTGGAAAAATCTTTACACGGAGCCTGTCGTCATCGATATTGAAGGGCTGCACATGATTATTGTGCCGAATCAAGGGGTCTTCTACAACGAGGAGAAAGCGCGCAAAAACGAGTTTGAAGCGAAACAAAAAGCTTTGAATGCTTTAGAAGAAAATCGCAGGGCTAAGCGAAGTAAGTATTGATGGGCGAAGGAAAAAATTTAGAATTTCTTATGAGAATTTACCCGTGACTTTTGGCTTTTTGCTATCCACATTTAAACGAATAAAAAATAGGGTTACCCGTCTTCTGTGACTTTCTGACATTTGTGGTTTCGAAATATGTACTACCTTTTTGGCATTTTTTTTCTTCCAAAACCAATATCATATCAGAAAAACTCGTCTAGAAAACGTAAAAAAAAATTCTGTATGGTATTTTGCCTGAAATTTTTGAAAAAATGCAATTTTTGACTTTTTCCCGGTTGTTAGAAATTAATGAAGATTCTTGGGTGGGCGGCAAGATATAGCGACCCCCTAACGCGTGTTGGAGCAGCTGGGTGGAAAACTGCCCAATGTCCAAAACAAATAATTTTGTAAAAACATTATAAATTCGAATTCCCCGTGTCGGAAAACCTAAAAAAATTATTTAAAATTATTTTTTGTGGGTCTGATAAAGAAAAAAGAATCAAAATGAGAATTTCTTACGAGAATTTTAATGTTTTTTGCCATCTACATTTGAACAATAAAAAGTGATGTCCGAATTTTGGGGAAAATCAAAAGAATCAATTATGTGATTTTTTTTTCTAAAAATCGAAGCTAATAACATTCGCAAGAAAGTAGGTTATACTTACTTTTTAATGCGAGTATTTTGCCTGAAAGTTTTGAAAAAATGCAATTTTTTGACGTTTTCCCGGTTGTTAGAAATTAATGAAGATTCCGAATTCCGATTTTTTTCTTGTTGCTTTCACCTTGTAATCGAAAAGCCGCCGAACAGGGACGTGTGTAATTACAGAAAGAAGACTTTGCAAGAGAAAAATTTTTAAAGATTTTGATTAAAATTATTCGAAAATTACTCTTTTTATCAGATTTTTGTATGGAATTTTTTTTCAAAAACGTCCAAATTATCTACATCAAAAACTCGTAATTACGAGCACTTTCGTGTAATTCGTAATTGCGATGTTAAAAACGTCGAAATTACGAAATTTTTCTGCTCAATATGAATATGGTACTGCAAATATGGTACTGTTTCTCTCCTTAAAAAAATCCCTGTTTTTGAAAATTCCTGCAATTATTGCAAAATTCAAAGAATTTATAAATTTAAAATAGCGGTACTTAATTTAAATTTAAATTATTGCGAATTTATGAAAGAATTGTAAATTTAAAATAGCTAATTGAGGCACTTAATTTTTGAGGTACTCAACGTTTTTTCGATATTAATTTCTGTTTTGTGCTTCGTTGATTTTTGATTTGTTCAGAGCCAAAGGAGGATGCAGCCGATACGTTCACAGAGAAACTCGTCGCGCAAGTAATCAAGAATCTACAAGTGAACATCAAAAATATTCACATCAGGTACGAGGATAAGTTCAGCAATCGCAATCGTCCATTTGCCGCCGGAATAACCTTGGAGAACCTCGAGTTTCAGGTTGAAGTTTTTTAGTTGCTTTTAAAGACTTTTTTAAGTTTAATATTTTTGTATTTTTTACATTGGCATATACAGGGTGGCCTAAAAGTTCCCGGACGCATTCTTTAACCGTAAAATCTTGATTTTACAACAAAATTTAACAAATCACAGCTTAAAAGAAAGCACATAAAATTCTCTACAAGCTCAGTTTTGTAAAATTTATGCCTCAGCAATCAGGTTTCGGGTTGAAATTTTTTAATTTGATTTTAGAAAATGAATAGGAAATGCGTCAATTTTCTGCTCTTTTCAAAAAGCGAAAAAATTTTGTTTGACTTTTGAATAAAAATTTTTTAATATTTATTGAAGTCGAGAGCGTTTCAAAAATATACTCAGTTTTGTCCCTCGACGTCGGGGAGCCGAGATATGAGCGTTTGAAGATTTGGACCATCGGGGAAAAATTTTTTTGAACTTCCCATTGATGTGTCGAAAAACTGAAATTTTTAATTTTTTATATTGGAGCTTGTTCAAACATTTAAAGTTATTTACATATTTTTAAAGTATTTTTCGTTTTTTAGACTACGGACGCCAACTTTAAAGCGAAAATCCACAAAGAAGAAATGAGAATTTTCTATAAGCTTGTTTCTTTAAGTAGTTTATCGATTTATTTGAACTCCGACTCAAAGCTGATTTCGGATTGGGATTCAAAGGACGAAATGCTTTCTGCGTTGAAGGCCACCATAGCCACGAAGAACACTCAACCAGATCAATATAAATATGGTAGGTTTTTAGTATTAATTTTTTTGTAAATTTATCGGTATATATAGTAGGAATTTTTATTTTTTTACGCGCGCAGTACAGGTGAAATAGTCCCTGCACGACTTTGGCGTTTTTTTATTTTTAGTTGACAATTTTGCGACTTTTTTGATTTATTTGCGAAATTTCCTGCAAATTAACTTAAATTTGCAAATTAAATTTCTAAAATTCATTTAAAACAAAATGCCATTCATTCTGCTTAGGACATTTTTGTTCAAAATTCGACCCACTACGATTTCGACCACTAGTAAAAAATAAAAATTTCGACTATATCTAAATACAGACTATATTATATACTCCATATCTATTTGTCGATAGTCAAACGAATTGTATAAAATTAAACTTTTACAATTTTTAGTGTTCGGACCAATTTCTATGGACGCAAAATTGGCACTAAATCAAAAACCTGAAGCGGATAAGTTTAAAATTCCGAAAATAGATTTGCTTATTGAGACTGGAGAGCTTTCGTTGTGCCTTAACAAATTGCAATACCAGGACATGCTATACTTTTTGGAGGCACAGGAGCGCTTTAATATTGCCGCTCGTTACTTACAGTATCNAGCCGGGGGGGTGCCCCTCTGAAAAAAAGATGAAGTTCAAAATTTTTCATTTTTTTCCAAGTAATAAAAAAATTTGGTTTTGCCTCTCCCACGAATTTTTTTTTGGAATTGGACCCCCCACTCCGAAATTGTTTTTGATTACGCCTCTGGAATTTTTGTTGATTGCGTAGTTTTAAACTGGGATTAAAGAGATATCTCATTTTTGAGATCGAAATTCAGAATGAAGAATTTTTTAAACTTTGTCTTTTTTATTTTTGAGGTTGAATGCTATTTTTCAGCAAAGGCAGTGCTTAATATAGGTTCTTACTCGGCCAATTTCATGATTTTTTATGTTTTTTGGCACGAGGAATTCACATTTAATGATGTCTTCAATTTTTTTATCGAGTTTTTAATCTGTTTTTCATCTTTTATAAATAATATAATTCTATTAAAAATTTATGATATAAGAACCGTAATATGTATTATGTTTAGTTATCATTTTGCGTACAATTGTATTCTGGGCGATATACGACGAAAACGAAAAAATTGGTCATGGAACAATATGAAGAAACACAGAGCGTTGATTAGGGCGTACCGTGAGGCTTGGCTTCATTTTCGAACGGAGAAAGACGCCGGACATTCACACAAAAAGACCGTCGAGGTTTGACGATATAGTTTTTCAATATTTTACATACATACAACTTCTTTATTAAGACGTGATTAGCAATGCTTTTTCTTTGCTAGCTTAGGATTAGAATTCATTGAGGATCGATGATTTACTCGGGAGTTTAATTTTGACTTTTTCGCGATTAGCTAACTCGTCTAAAGCGGATTGCGTTTTTAGGTTTTTTAGCAGCTTTTAATTTTAGGAGGCTGAACAAAAATTGGATGTTTTCAATTTGAATATTGCTCGACAACAGGCGGAGATGGACATCGATCGTCTTAATTTGGTGCGAACCGAGGACCAGGAGGTGCAAACCTGGGGAAAGTGGGCCAAGAGCTGGTTTGGCAACACGGATCCCGATGCGAAGGAAAAACATACTGCCGGCCAACAAATTATTTCACAGTTCCAGGAGGTGATGACGCCGGAGGAAAAAGCGAAGCTTTTCGATGCTATCGATTATCAGGTATATTATCAATCACATATATACACGGAGAAGGGGGAGAGAGTTCATATAAGATAACATATTTTCCAGAATTTCTGAATGTTAAATTTTTAGTTTTTTATTTTTTACAGAATAATTGTTAAGAGGATTCGATCTTTTTTAATTGTTGCGGGCTATTGGACGAAATGAGTTTAAATCTTGTTATCTTGTCTTCACTAAATGAACCAAAAAATTTGAAAATTCAACATTTATGAAAAATGTCAAGAACGTAATTACACGAAAATTAGTGATTATTTTTCGTCATTTGTAATAAAAATTATTTGAAGTTAGGATTTTTATCTTTTGGCGATTTACACATTTTTAATCTTATTTACAGGAGAACATTCCACCGACAAATTATCCAAAGGAATTTGTTGAGAATAAAGTGCGCGTTAAGCTTTCTCGTGTGACTATCGCCGTCGATACGGTCATTCAACTTTGCTTCAATGACTTGTCGGCTGATTTGGAGCAGCGGCCCGCTGCCAGAGCAATTCAGTAATATTCACAATAATATTTAATTAATGTAGTTTTTTAATTTACGTAAATATATTTTAGCCTACGTAGCGACATAAAATCGGTCGCTATGGACGGCCTTGGTCACTCAATGCTGACTATGTTGGTTCCGGAGACGAACTGGTTGAGCGTTGAATTTATCACAAATCCGTTGGATGGAAGTTTCGATCAGTTTGTTGGCCTCACAACGGCACCCGTTCTTCTAAAATACCACGCACCGGCTGTTAACTCGTTTTTGGATGTTTTTCGACCGCCCAAATCTGTGCGATTGAATCAGCTCACAACTGCGGCGTTTGCACGTTACGAGGCTGTAAAAGTACTTTTTTTCTACAAACTTTTTACTGACATCAATGCATAATTTTGTTATTTTAAAGATACGATCAATTACGGGCTTGCAGTATGCGGTGGACAAAAATTCTCGTTTAAAACTTGAGATTCACTTTTCGCCGACGACGATTGTCGTTTCGAAGGGTGGTAATTACAACGAGAATACACCAAATTTGGTGGCTCAACTTGGTTCACTTGACGTGAAGACGATTGACGAGATGACAAACTTTAACTTTGGCGCCGATGTAAGAATTTTATTGTTTTAATTATTTTTTTGCATTAATAATTTTAGCTTATTTTTTTAATTGGATTACAATTTTTGCCATTTTTTACGAAAAATTTAAATTGTTTTGTTTTAGGTGAAGGACCAAAAGCACAAAGACATGTTGTTTAAAGCGTACCTAAAGATTCAGATTTCTATGTCTGATATTCAACTGTGTTTTGCTGACGATTATCACACGTGTTTCCATGCGCATAAAGACGTAGACTCGCCGTACCACATCATTAAGCCGATGAGAATGGAATTGAATTTGTGCAAAGCGTTGGTTGAAGACTTTCAGATTCCACGGTATATTTTGGATTTGGAAGATTTTGTGTATGCTAAGTTTACATTTTATTAGATTTCGAGTTTACTGCGAGTTGCCCAATATGAGCGCGTCGATTTCCGATGAGAGGCTGACGAAATTACTCGATCTCTTGCTTAGCATCCCCACTCCAGCGCCGAATCCGGACGACGATGACGAAGAGGAGGAGTCAATTGAATCGGTCAACGTCTCTACGCTCTCTACGGCGGAGATTCGCAATCGTGCGAAGATTTTAGCGATGATGGACAACAGTACGGAGTTGGACACCGGCGGTGACGCACCAGAGGCGGAGAAGAAGAAAAATTGGGAAAACGAACTGCAAGAGGCCACTGACCCGAAAATGTTTATCTATGAATTCAAGATTGGAGAAATTTCTGCCATGTTGTTCTCACGCAAACTTCAGGTTTTTAATTTGTAGACATTTAAGACACATTGTTTAAAAAAGCTTAATATATTTTTGAGTTTATTATTGATTTTATGGCTGAATGCATATTTTTTAGAAATCAAAGGATGTTTCAACTGACAATGCACCTTTTGGTGCGCTCAATTTAAAAATGTTGGATGTTTCTGGTCACATGACTGAAGGGGGATATCTTCAGTGCAAGCTAAGTCTCAAGACGATTACCATGGACGACAAACGCAAAGGAACTCGAATTCAACGTCTTTTAGACAAAAAGCAAGCTAGTTCTTTGGAAGCAAGCCATTCCGATAGCGATTCTTTTGTATACTTGTTCTATGAGCAGGACAACAAAGGAGTAAAAAAACGTGGGTTTTTACACATATTAATATATAAATTTTTAAGCAAAAAAACAATATAAGACGTAGAAAAACGACAGTAGATCTTGTTTGGGTTTGGTTTCTTTTGAACACATTTTTTATAGTTTTTTACTGTGAAAGTGCGATAAATGTTTCTTTTTAAAATAATCTATTGTAACGTTTGCGCTTTAGTGTTATGTTTATCCACTAATTTTATGAAATAATCTCTATTTGCTTCGGCATAACAAAAAAATTTTCGATTTTTTTTTGAAAACATTAATTTTGAAAAATACGTTATAGTAATTCTATCGTATTTTGATGTAGGATTGTTTTCAAGACTCCTGGTTTGCGAGATTTAACTCAGCTTAAACTACTCTACAAATATTTCAATATGAAAATTTTTTGTTTTTATTAATACTTCTTTAATTTCTTCTGTCATAAATGTAAGAATTTAAATTTAAAAAATTAAATTGTTTTTAGTCGATTTATCATCGTCGAGCTTTTATCTTTTGTTGAGTCCCGAGTTTCTTGGCGCATTGTCTAGCTTTGTCGTTATGCCGAAGCGAGAGGAAGCCGATGCTGGCTTACATCCTGAACTGGCGGCCAACCGTACCAAACTCTCTACTGCCAATCCCAATAAGTCCTTCACGGCCGGTGCAGGCGGCGGCGGCAGCGGTGGTGGTGCTAAGAAAGCTACCGAGACTCCAATTGGTTCATTGACTATGAAGTGTCGTATTCACAAGGTTATATTTTTCGAATGCTTATATTCTTTTTTCAATAGTACCGAGCAATTGTTTAGGTAGAGGTCATTCTCATAGAGGACTCTTTCAAACCCGACGAATCTCAAGCGCTGATCTTATCGTTCAACACGTTTTTGGATGCAAAAAATGTATTTTTTGCTTTATTTTGATTCTTTTTGCAACATTTTTTTTAGGAAAATGACATTCAAAGCTTTGATGGATCCGTGCAGGATCTCCAAATTACCAGCACCTATTTTTCAATGGACAAACGCGAGAAATTTTCTTATTCAGTGCTTCGACGTTTAAACATTATTCTTGCTGGTACAATTGATGAAACAAATAAAGCACAAGATTTCAGCATTTCTATGGAAAAGGTTCACGTGAAAGTGTCCCCTTCAGTTATTCGACTTTTGAGCGCCGTTTCGACGCAATTCTCTAAACATCAATTGTCGACTGTAATTTTTTTATGAATTAGTTTATATATATGTATGTATATCGAAAGCATATTTTTAGGGAGATGATATGGATGAGTTGTCTACACCAACAATGAAATCCTATCCTGAATATTGGATGCCGCGTAAACTAAAAAAAAGTCAGTATTGGTGGTTCCAAAATGCAGTGGAAGAGGGCCAAGATGCTAATGCGTTGTATAGAACTACTTCCAACATGAAGAATACTGCTCTATACTCTGAAAATGTAGATTTAACTTACTTTGAAAACGAGATGTAAGAATTTTGAAGTGGAAAATTTAGGCGCAATTTACGATCGAGAGCTTTATGATCACGGTAGAGGCTGGACTTAGTGAAGTCACCGTGCCTATGATATTGCTTGACAGCACTCTGAAGGCAGACGCTAAAAATTGGACGTCTTTGCTGGAAGTGGACGCTGCTATGTCTCTACAAATTTCCTACTACAATGAAGCCTTCTGTGTGTGGGAACCGGTGATTGAGCCTGTTCAAGTGAAAGACAACGGCAAAGCACACTGGCGAAGCTGGGAGTTGACACTTCAGGTTTTATAAACTATTTTTTGTCCATAATCAGAGGCGTAACCAGGGAGGGGGGCAGGTTGGGCTATGCCTCCCTCCCTTGGTCATACTATAAATTGTAAAAATTAAGTAAATTTTTTTACTTTTTCCAAGTAATAGGATTTTTGGTCTCCCCCCGAAATTTTTTTTGGTCTTGGGCCCCTTCTCCCCCCCCACCCGAATATTTTTTTCTGGCTACGCCTCTGTTCATAATACAAGGTAAGATTAATATAGGTACGCTCTCACGGTGACGAATTGGTTCCTTCCGCGGAATTGGATGACGCAGAAAAATACGCTCAATTACCGAAAATGATGGTAACTATTGATGCTAAAGAGATGATGAATGTCACAATTACGAAATCTTTCTTGCAACTAACTTCCAAGTTGGCAGTTGTAAGTTTTAATTATGGTTATAAAATGTTATTGTCGGGGGTAAAATTGGAAATCGGCTGTTACGTAACTTAAGTTTTTATGGTGTGATTTTGAAATTTTGGTTCTTACATATTATTGGACCAAAAAATTTTTTTAATGATTTTTTCCCTGTTTTCTGACACGGGGAATTCAAATTTAATAATGTTTTTACCGACTTATTAACCCCCCAACATGTGTTGAAGTCTAGCCGAACTCTGAGTTTCCAGCTTCAACACGTGCTTGGGGTCACTACATATACCCCATCCTCTGTAAGGCGGTCGTTATACCCCACTCCCTAATGATAAAAAATGCACAAAAACAAATAAGTCAGTAAAAAATATTAAATTTGAATTCCCCGTCTCAGAAAACAAAAAATTTATTAAAAAAATTTTTTGTGGTCCGGTAAGAGCGAAACTTTTTAAGTAATATGTTTTATTTGACTAAGTAATATGTTCGACTAATAGTATTATTTTGTAACTCCAATCGAAAGAACATATCTAAATTGCTATTTTAACGTATTAATAATTTAAACATTTCAAAAATGTAATGATAACACTGCACAAAAACTTTTTTGTTTTGTTTTAAATACCAAGTCGGCAAAAACTAGCATCTTCGACAACGGAAATATTTTCCTATTAGTCTTTCAGGTCTTCATCGCAAACCGCACTTGTAGATTTTTTAATTTGTTTTTAAAAAGTTTTTGAAAACATTTTGCAGGCATTCGAAGAAGCAGCTCGTCAAATCACGCCACCAAAAACGCGCGTCCTGCCCGGAAACGGTGCTTATTTGGTGTACAACGAGACGGGAATTGATGTGGCTATTTCGAACTCCGATACGTTGGAGGTTTGTTTTAGAACGTTATATGTATTATGCATAAAATGAATGTATTTTATTTAATGTGTGCATTAGGTCTGCTAACATTTACGATTAACGCCTTTTTTGGTCCAAAATTTATAATTTACGAAAAATTGGCCGATTTTCGTAAATTTTTACAAAAAAATTTTTTTATGAATTTTTCTTTACAACATTTTTTAAGTTAATTGAGGAGTTTTAACTCAATATGCATTTAAATTGGCGCAAAAAACGTTGATATTGTTAGAAAAATTCAAAAACAGTCAACTGAAAATGAAAAAAGCAGCTAAAGAAAACCGCAGTAAAACAACTTTTGAAAAAATTAGGAAAAACTCGAAAAAGTGCAAATTTTGGATCAAAAATAGAAAAGTTTCGTTTTCACGATATTTACGGCTTTTTGGGCAAAAATTTACGAAATTTCGAGGTTCCGAAAATTTACGCTTTACAATTTACGAAATTGAAAATTTATTTTCGTAGCACCCCTGGTGTGTATCTATATTTTTATACTAAAGAACTCCGATACGTTGGAGTTTTGATTTAGAATCTGTGTTTTGTATGAAATATATGTTTTGCATAAAATGTATGTATTTCTTCCGATGTGTGTATCCACATTCTTATGCTAAAGAATTTGGGTAGGCTTTTTTAAATTTTTTATATAGATTTCGAAGTCGAACGAGAATATAAATTTGCCGCATTGCGAGTTCTTCGACTTGGACGTTATGGAAAGCGGGGATGAGGATGTTTCCGCCAACGTTGGTGGACTTCTTCTCTCGGATCAGGATCGTCGAAAGTCGGATCTTCGAATGCATCTTTTGAATACGATGCGTGAGGTGAATGTTATGCGCGCCGAAAAGCGCTGTGTTCGTTTGCCAAAGGAGGCGGAGTCGTTGAATCCGTGGATTCTGTTGGTTGATACTCGACTGGAAAATTCGCGTCATATCGTTTTTCTTCGTTCATTAGTCAATGTAAGTATTTTTCTCATTTTTGTTCCTTACCCTTACTGCAATCGAAAAAAATTTACTTGTGTTTCATTATAATTTGTATTATTTAACTAACTTTTTAGTTTGTAAATCACACGTCCGACGAGATTGAAATTTACGCGACTGGAGTTGGCGAACGTGGCGCTAATGCCAATCGGTTGTCGTTATGCGGAGTGGCAAAACTTAGCGAAGAACCAATCTATATTCCTCTTAAATTTCTCTACACGCCAACTGGAGAATTCAATTTTTCTATTGAAGGGTTAGCGGTACTAATAAATTCTTAATTGTTAATTATTTGTGTCTTTAGTCACGAACAAAGTAACGAATCGATCACTTGGTATGATTTTGACAAACAACAACGCTCTATTGTTCGTTGTGATTTAACGGATGATTTAACAAAGGCGACATACATCGAGGCGGTTGTGGATACGGAGGATGTGATGGACGAAAGAGGAAAGCATAACTCCTACAAGCTTTACACTGTCCATTTATACCCGCCTTTCTTCATTCGCAACCTTTTGCCATTTCCCTTAGAGATCTTAAAGCCTGTGAGTTTTTTAAATCTGTTTTTGAGCTTCATTTGTTGAAAAATTGAATTTTAGATGGAAGTATGCTTGAAGGGTGGCGATGGCATTTCGTTGAATTTAATTCCGGGCCTTTTT
Organism: Deladenus siricidicola; assembly: GCA_009724625.1. NCBI lineage: Eukaryota > Metazoa > Nematoda > Chromadorea > Rhabditida > Sphaerulariidae > Deladenus > Deladenus siricidicola. The sequence goes on from SAUE01000591.1 coordinate 16,235, forward strand.
CTCGATTTTTCGGTATTTTGTTTATTTATTTAATACTACATAGTACTTCTACGAAGCATTATTTATAGGTAGTCTTCAACGAAGTCACATACTCGACTACTATGGAAATTCCGAAAAGTCGCCCAGATTTAACAACCATATCTTTGGAGAGTGAGGACGGCTCCACTTTTGTAAGTTTTTTAGTGTTGATGTGACCGAAAGGCTTATATAGGAATGTGTTTGGCTATTTTGTGTATGATGTACTGTAATTATAGTTGGTTGGATTGAACTGGAGCACTCAGAATCGTCAATTGGAATTGAGTGTGTTTGTTCGTCACTGGATGGTCAACAATACGAACAAAAAACTTCGCTATAGTGTAAGTTGTTTAACGTTTGTTGTTTTTTTACAATTGTGTTTCCCCACTGTCTTCTATCATCTTTCTGAAGGCAAAAAGAGCAAAGTTTATATTTTTATTTTGAAATCCTAATTTTGAGCTGATTTAAATATGCTTGTAAAAATAGAATTTGTAGGATTCCCAACCGTCTAGATTTCATCAAATTTGCTCATGCTCTTTTTGCTATGGCAGAACGCGTGATGATGATTTGTCTCAGGTAGCATCTAATTTTGCTTTTATGATTTGTTTTGGACAAAATTCAGAAAAAATACAATTCATATTCAAATTTGTTTCCTTTTTTCTTCTACATATATTTATACCGTTGTCATTTATTGCAAAACATAATATATTTTTCAGTTTTTTTTTGCTTTTTTACGTGTGATACTAATTTTATAAATATCATACTAACATATAATTAAAAAAAAATTGAATTTTGTGCAAAAAAATGTTCAAATTTGTCATTACTATTATTAATCTGACATTTTTTTGGTTGTGAATTAGCTCTTCCGATGTTCTTTTTATTAATATGCGGTGAATTGTTTTCTACTATTTTAGCTTGTTACGTTTTTTATAATTATAAGAGATCATACATGAGCAATGTTGCAATATGGATTTTTATTTTTTTAAATTTATTAATATAGAGTAAAATAATTAATTACTCGCTCAAGTTTGTTTTGGGATCAAAACGGGGTACATTTCTTCGTTTTAAACCCTTCCGAAAATAAGCTTCTCATAGGAAAATTTTTCCCTTTTTGTTTGCGATATAGACTTCTTAATTGTTATTGGTGAGGTTGCTCATGTATGACTTAAATTTGTTGAATTTATGAGTGAAATGTGCCTCTATTATTGTTATTATTTTGATTATTTCGATTTTTTGATTACTCATTACATTTTTTTACTTTAGGAACATGCCAATACGGTTGTACATACTCCAGGGCAGAATCCTCTGATTTTGCCGCTTAGTGCAAAAAACTTTTTCGATAACAAAAAGGTAAATGTTTAATGTGTTGTACTATGAAAATGTTTTTGGTTTTTAGGCTAAAATTTGTATCGAAGGTGCGGCTGACTTCTCGAACGATTTTCCGTTGGATACCGCCGGAAACGCTGGCCGAGTTATATGCCGAGGGCCAAACGGTCGTGAGTACGAAGTAGGGTCTTTAGGAAAAATATAGTTGTATGTTTTATTAATTAAAAAATTGTAGTTCTCGGTTGACGTCCAGCTTTGCCACTTTGGTTTGACAAAAGTCGTAACAGTATCTCCATTCTATTTGGTACAGAATGAAAGTAAATTTGCCATCGAATATTGCGAAGGAAAAGATGAAGAATGGCACAAAATACCGCCGCAGTCGGTAAATAAAGCTTAAGTCAATATAATTACTCATTAATATAAATGAAATTTAAGTGCGTGGATTTGTGGCCGTCTCAGGAATCTAAGCGGAAAATGATGCGCGTGAGATACGAGGGACAGACGGAATGTTCCATTCTTTTCCCATTTACTGAAACGTTTGAAAGTTTCTGCAAAATTAACAATGATGTCAGTTATATTTTAATGGGTTTTAAGAACTTTTTAGAAAAAAATTTTACTTATTAGAAACTGGTTTTTTAATTTAGTTTTTGGGCGTATACATAACGTGCGTTGTTGGTGAATCATCATCGGTTATTCGTGTGGAGCCATTTTCTCCAGGAATGGTGCCGGCCATTTTAATGAATGCCACCGTATATCCAATTAATTTCCGACAGTCGTCCAATAATGATTCTAATCAGAACAGTGAAGACGAAGAAGTGCTTGAGCCGGGCCACTTGAAAGCATTTACGTGGTCTGATGTTACAGTACACGGTTTGTGATTTTCTTTTCGTTATTTTTTAGAAGTATTTATAATAGAAATGCAATGTGGATTAAGAGATTTACAAATGAAGTTAATATATCAAAATTATTAATATTTTACATAAACAGTCCTTGTTTCAGAGCGAACGTTGCGCTGGAAATGTGGACAACACGAGGCGCAGGATCGGCTTCTGCGAAATAACGCAGGCACTTATATTCCGTCGGTTAGGGATGTTCGCTACCAGTGGGTGTCGTTTTTGAATGGTAGGCAGCGAATTTTCCTTTTCACTCGAGATGAGAATGTTGCCACTACTGCGCTTCAGTCTTATGCGGTTTGTGTTTCAAATTCAAATTTTTAATCAAGAGTATTTTTGTGATTGTACTTTTAAAATTAGATGGAACGTATTAATCTTCAAACAGAAGTTAACTTTTACGGCGTTGGAGTTTCATTGGTAAACAATCTGGAAGGCATCGAAGTATTGTACATGGCCATGTCGAGTTCTGGGATTTTATGGGAACAGCACACTCGTTCTCGTTACCGTCCTTTGGCCGTCAAGGCTATGGAGGAGTGCGAAGCCGCACACATTAAATGGAAAGAAAGCACTAAACCCGACGGTTTTCAAGCTACGGAAAATTTCGAAATTAATTTTTCTACAATGGAAATGCGACGTAAGGGGAAAAGCTCAAAGAATGCGGTCAAAATTCGTCGTAGCTTCCAAAACGGACTTTGGGTGCAAATACGTCAATCTGCTCACCAGCTTCAGGCTCACGTCAAATTGAATCATTTACAAGTGGATAATCAAGTATGTGTCTCATAAATTATTTTGGTGAATAATGCGCAAGCACCAGAGGCGTAGCCAGAAAAAACTGTCGGAGGGGGGGGGGCTCAAGACCAAAAAACATTTTTGGAGTGGGGGGTCCAAGACTAAAATTTTTTTCTATTATCTGGAAAAGGTGAATGTTTTCATTTCGAGGAGGAGGGACGCATGGCCTCATTTGGTCTCCTCTGGCTACGCCCTTGGCAAGCACATGGGTACTGTCCATTTCCCATCAAGTCGCATAAAGATCGGCTGTCGCTAAAAAATGCCGGCTCTTAAAGAGTAAACAAGAAAGAGGGAACCGTAAATTTTCGTTTTGCATAAAAAATTGTGAAAAGATAAAAAATGAAATGAAATTATTGCATAATGCATTTGATGTTTGCCTTGAAAAATACATTGAACACATTGAATATTTGCGATGTTTTAACTCTACATTGAGGAGTGAATGATTTTTTTTCAGAAAATTCTTTTGTTTTAAGCTTTATGAATATAGGATTTTGGAATGGTGGAAGATTTTTTTATCAAAGTTTAAAAAGTGAAAAACAATTTTTTTATGGTTTGCATTTATTTTAGTTGCCAGCTTGCGTTTTTCCATGCATTCTGGCGGTTGTTCCACCACCAAAATCAGTAGTAGCCGACAATGGTAAAAAATTTTCGTTTTTATGATTCATAATTTGTAGAAAAATAAGTAAATTTAGAGCCAAAACCTTTCACTGAATTGAGTTTTATTATGAGTCAGTCGGAATACACGAATGTGGTTGAAATTAAGTATTTGCACATTCTTGTTCAAGAATTCGCAATTCGTGTCGATAACGGACTTATTAATGCCGCAATCGATCTCTTCTCGTCGGAAACTATTGCGCCGGTGGGACAATTCGATTAGTGTCATTATTTGTTTTTCCTTCTTATCCATATTGCATTTTAGAAATCGAGTTTTGAAAGGGATTTGGAGTTGGCGAAACCACAGTTGAGCCAGCGTGCTTTGCACACGGCTGCTATCCAACTTAAATCATATTATGATGACCTCCACATTTCGCCACTCATGGTTTACATTATTCGTTGATGTTGATATATACATACATACCAGGGGTGTAACAATTTTTTCCATTCGATTTTCGAAATTGCGAGGACCTTTCGATTTTCGAAAATCGGCCATTTTTTCGAAAATTTTCAAAATTTTTAAGAATTTTTTTTATTTAATTTAATCCGGCCATAAGTAATGTTTTCAAAAAATTTAGTCAAAATGTGTCATTTTTAGGAGAATTAAGTTGTTTCAAACTTTTTCACATGAGTTTTTTTCACATAAGTTAGTTCAATTTTGATTCACAATTTGTAAGTTAGTTAGTCACATAAATTATGTTTCGAATATCCATGCGTTCATCCATAGCTTCGTTAATACATCACTTATACACTGCTCCAATAAAGTATAACCGCACCTAAACTTTTTTTAATAACTCCTGAAAAAAGTGTCCATTTTGTCTCAAATTTTAGCCAAACATGTGTTTTGGGAGTAAAAACAATGTCCTAAAAGCGTTTTTCATTTTGTCAAAATTTGACGTAAAAAACGTGAAAATACTGTACGTTTGTCGACTTTTTACCTCCCACAAAGTATAACCGACACTTTTTTCCGGAGTTATTAAAAAAAGTTTAGGTGCGGTTATACTTTATTGGAGCAGTGTAGCTATTATCAATTTTTTATTATACACATGTATAAAACATAATAAGAAAAATCGAAAAAATAGCCGAGTAAGGATCCGAACATGACACATCAAACCGCAAACGTGGACAATAACCACTAAGCCACAAACGTATGCTTAGTGAACCATAAAATTTTGGTTGATAATTAAAATAATTACTGCATAATTTGCAAATAATTTTTTCTTGATTTTTTGGAAATATATGTATAGAAAAATATAAATAAAAAAATAAAATTTTCGATTTTCGATAAAATTTTTCTTTCGATCATCAAATTTTCGATTTTTTTTTCGATTTTCGATTTTCAAATTTACTGTTGTTACACCCCTGATACATACTATTTTAAGTGTCAGATTTAAATTGTCAATTTTAGATTCATTTGAGTTTTTCGCAAGGTGGCGGCTTGGAGAAGAAAAACAAAGGAAAAGATGGTGAAAATGGCGGGGCTCATATTCACTCGGAATTCTTCAATTTGATTTTGAAAAGTTTTGGCGTTACTTTGACCGAATTACAGGATATTGTCTTCAAGTTTGTTTATCTACATACATATATTTTGGACTATTTTGCTTTTTGTTTGGATATAAAAGGTTCAAAATTTTAAATATTTTATTATATTTGAATTTAGACTGGCATATTTTGATCGGAAATACGTTTTTTATAATCGTCAGGAACTTCAATCGGAAATTATGTCTCATTACACGTTCCAATTTATCAAACAGCTATATGTGCTTGTGTTCGGTCTTGATATTATTGGTAACCCGTATGGTTTGGTCAGAGATTTGTCGTCGGGTGTGGAAGATTTTTTCTATCAGCCTTTCCAGGTTTGAAATAAAGTTGTAATTTAAAGCAACATTCTTTATAGATCTTTTATTTCTGGAAAAATATGTGGGAATGGTACATTTTAGGGCGCAATTCTCGGCCCAGAGGAATTTGCCGAGGGTTTGGCGCTCGGTGTGCAGAGTTTATTCGGTCATGCAGTAGGTGGAGCGGCGGGTGCTGTCTCTAGAATTGCCGGCACGTTGGGCAAGGGTGTTGCCGCGCTCACTTTGGATGAGGAATTCCAACGAAAGCGTCAGGAGGGGCTCAATCGCCGTCCGCAGAACATTGGCGAGGGATTGACGCGCGGTGCGAAGGGTGTTGGACAGGGTGTCTATGACGGTGTGACGGGCGTTTTTATGAAGCCGATTGAGGGCGCACGCGACGGTGGAATTACTGGCTTTGCACGTGGATTTGGCAAAGGTATTGTGGGCGTAGTGGCTCGTCCGGTTTCGGGTGTGGTCGACTTTGCTAGCGGAACGTTGGATGTGTTAAAGACGTAAGCAAATTAGTGTTTTCATTAAAATTGCCACGTAAGAGTTGCTTTGAATATAATTGCAGGAATTAAGCAGATTTTGAAGCTTTTTATATGAGAACATTTTTTATAGTTTGAAGTATTTAGGATTGCGACAAACGCGGAAGATGCCAAATCTAGTCGTCCTCCTCGCGTCATTCTCAACGATCAAATAATTAGACCCTTTTCATATGATGACGCTATTGGATACAAAATTTTCCGGGTGAATTTTTGAATTTATTTATGGTTCACGTCATAGCTCAGCGTGACCCCCCGCAAAAAATCGCAATTTGGTGCGCCACTCCAAAACGACCACAAATCACTTAAAGATCACTCTTGTAGATCGGAAATAAGATCATTTTTGAACAGCTCTCTCATAAGATCGTTTTTTAGAAATATTTACTTAGAAAATATTATTGCAATTTTATACACGTGGCCAATATATTTGTCATGTCACGGTGAATATACATGACAAAAAACAACTTTCTTTAATTTACATTCTCGTGCTTTTATTATTATGTTTTTTTAATTTTTATTGTATATATTTTAGGACACTGATCATGGAAAATATTCGAAGACGGACCAATATATTTGTCACGCTTTTATTTCGGAGAAATTCGTTTTCATCGTGACAAATCAGTAAGTTATTTTACTAAAAAATATTTTGAATTATTCACAATTTTTAGTGCGGGAAATTTATATTTTAACGTTATTTAGTCGTGTTATGTTGTCGAAGATCCAAGACTTGGTGGGTGGGTGGACGGTGGAGTGGACGTTCGCTTTCGCGGAGCTCAGTGAGCCCGAGATGATGAAGGAGTCCTCGACGATCAAATTGCAGTTGAAACAAAAGCGCAAAAATTTCTTAGGCATGCAGTCGGGTAGTAGCGGAAAAGCAGTAAAATTCAACAATTTTGAAATTGCTGATCGCGTCTTCAAACGCCTAATCGACGCGTATAGTTCCCAGTGAGAGTCGCGGAAAAAGCAGAGATTGTTTATTTTTTGCTTTTCCTTCAGGTAATTTTTTGTTGTTGAGTGTTTTTGAATTGATAACATGTTTTTGGTCGAATTTCCATCATTTGCTCTTTGTATTATATAAAGGTCTTGTTCGCGAAAAAATATAAAAATTGGGCGGGGCTGATTTTTTTTAAAGCTGAAATATTCCTCGTGAATTGGCATGATGGAAGTTAAGATCTTTATGCGTCCTACACGTTCGTGCCGTCAATTGTTGTGTGATGAATTTTTAGTCGTTGGAATTATTCTTCTTTGCTTTCGTAAAATAAAAAATTGTCAAGCGGATTTTACTGCTTTTTTTATTGATTTTAAGTTGATTTCGATTAAAAATTTGGCGTAAAATTTAACGGAAAAATATGTAGAAAGAACTAAAAAATCAATGAAATGTGTTATTTATAACATTTTTGAAATTAATTAACGAAACTGTAAAAAGCTCATTTAAATCGACCGCAAATGTCCGAGGAATCAAGACACTTGATTTCTATTACAAAACGATAATAATTCCGACTATATAATCAATATTTAAGAAAATAGTCAAAAGATGCGCGCATAGTTATTGTTTTAATTGTTTTGGGATAATTTTTTATATAAAGAAATTTACGTTATGTGCATTTTTTATAAAAATGAATCATTTTTCAAATATGACATACAGTGACTTACGGCAAAAAGCAAAAATTGTTTCTGGAGGCACTGTATATAACGCGGTATAAAACTGATAAATGATCGCCTAGTTTTTTTCGCTTTTTAGTTTTTCGTTTTAATAAAAATATATGACTAACGCGAGTTGTTTTTTTTCATTAAATTTAGAATACATATTTGTAGATTAAATGTATATATTTATTGAAAGCGGAGCAGGACCTTTCGGCGCCATTTGCTTTATATAACGATTACATGTAATGTAGAAACAAAGTTTCGTGCTGCGGAGTCTTAGGCTTAGCCTAATAAAGATCTTATAGGCACGTTATGAGGCTCCACATAGAATGCGGAGCATGAGCCTTAGGCAGCTTACGCTGGGCCGATTTGATTTTAGGTCCAGTAGAAGCTCGGATTTTAGGCTTAGGCTAAGTCTTGAAGAGGGTTATATGAATTATATAAAACTTTTTGGTAAAACAGCTTGAAATATTATTCAAAAAAATTACATAAGAAATGCCGCGGCGCCGAAACGTCCCGCACTGTCATGAAAGTGTCAAAAAAGAACAAATATTTTTTCATCGTCAATTTTTTTGGGTTTCTTTGCTTTTTCTTCTTCACAATTATTTTTTATTATTTACATAAATTTGCTAGATGTCGAAGTGAAAATTTGATAGATGTAGAGTGAAGTGAATTCGAGGTAAACTTTAACTACCCGAGTTTCATTTTTTTTTCTGGAATTTTTGTTTTTCCTGTATATAATTAATTTGAAATCTTGACATCACTAGAATTGCCTTTGCTGCTTTAATTACGATTTTGTAATTTTTCATGATTGTTCAAAGCTTATTCAATATCAATCCTACTATGAAGTGCTAATATTTTGAAATTCGTCTAGATTTTTCAAAAATAATATTACATGCTTTTTCAAACAGCCGGTTTGTAAAATTCGATTAATTGCTAAATAAAAAAATTGACGAAGTGTTTCGTTCGTCGTGGGCAGCTCTACCATATTCGAGATGGTCCATCAAAATCGGATATTGAAGGTTTTATATTTTTTACATTAGGGTGTAGTCAGAGTTATTATTATTTACGCGCATATGCCGTTAGAAAATGGTAGTAACTTGGCATTCGTGACATTTGGTGAGTTTTACCAAGAATTACATACATATATGTGTGCTTTGCCAAGAGTCTTCGACTACTTCGACGAGAAAATGTCCCAGTTTTTCTTAAATTGTGAAATGAGCGTCACTTGAAAATGGGAATTGTTCAGTTACAAAAAAATCGTCCATTTTGTAACACCTTCAGAAAAAAGCATTTTTCCAATAAATAAACATTAAAAATTACACGAAAAAAGACCGCGTCCCATAATTTACATTTGATGTTATTAAAAAAATTGCTGGACCAAACTAAAGAATTTGAACTCAAATAGAAAGAGAATATTGGTACAAAAAAATTTCGGAAAGTTCACCCCACACGCGTGGCCACGTCTTTAAAAATTATCGAGGTACTGTTTTTCTTTTTCGAGCTTTGAAAAAGGGGCGAGACGTACTACCCGCGGCTATGGCGGTTTTTTTATCCAAATACTGGACAATATCGCTCAAAATATCGAAACAAATTTTCATTTCGGAGTAAATATTTAGCAATTATTGAATGCAGAAAAATTTATTGAATAAAAATATTAAATTTGTTGAATGTGAGAAATATTAAATTGTCGGGAAATTGCTGCAGACAATAAATTTGCTTGAAGCAAAAAATTTGATTTGATTTAATCAATTTATATTGTCCCGAATATTATTTTTTTAGAATATTAGAAAAACAATGGAAAGTGCGCACTTCATTAAAAATATGATGCGTTGATTTAGAAAAATGTGGATGCTTTTAAAAATTCCTCAAGGCAAGATAGACGATTATTTATTCAGAAGCGTATCACAATATACAATACAATACACTATTTTTTCTTTTTATGATGCTCTTTCTTGCTGACCTTTTTCGCGCCCCTTTTACCCTCTTTGTCGTCGAACTTCAGTGGTGAGGTGGGTGGCTTTGCGGGCTGCGGTTCGAGCGGCGTTTCCGACGAAGAGTTGGCGCCCAGCGGCGCTGGGCCGACCACCTTCTGATACTCGCCGCCTTTAGGTGCGGCCGGTGTTTCGTCAACCGTGTGCTTTTGCTGGCGGATTCCTTTCGGCTCTAGTGAGACGGTACCCTCTGCTACGGTACCATTCGCCTTTCCATCACCTGCACATGCAGTAAAAATTAATACGAATTTACACGATTGATCACTATACACCAGGGGTGGCAGGAAAACAAAATTTCATTTACGTAAAAATCTTTTATTTTTCGCGTTTGGAAAACGGAAAATTTTAGACCAAAAAACCGGAAATGGAAACGGAAAATTTTGCCACCCCTGCTATACACGTTCAGAGCAAATTTATGAATCAAAAGAAACCAAATTCTGGAGAAAATAGCAACATACCCATATCTTTGAACAGGAAATTGAGGAATGAGTCGGTGACAGGCTCCATTCGCTCCGTTTGCACCGAATACAAAGCTAGAAATAAGAAAGTGAGTAAAAGGACGTAGTCAGGGGATGGCGGGCAGTCAGAGGCACACCTTCCATCGGCCCGGAAATCAGAATTCCTAGTGTAAAACAAATTTTAATTTTTTACCTTTTCCCCTCATGGCGGGCAGTGACGATCTCATTTCCAAAGAAATACTTTCCTAATGTTAAATTTTTGGTTTTTTACCTTCTTTTCAAAATCCAGTTCAAATGTAAATTTTCAAAATAAATTTGACTAGTAATAGGATTCCCAGCGGGTAAATAATAAGGCGTACGTGGATGGGCGATCTTCTTCTTGTCCACAAAATTCTGCCAATTATACTGCTCGGCAGTGTCCAAATTGCGGTGTTTGAGGCCTTCGCGCAACAGCGACAAAATTCGCTCATATTTGGGCGCCATGCGATTCTTCGTACTGTTCAAGACGTCGATGATCGCCCGATACTCGTCCGGCATATTCGAGTCCAACTCCGTATCAACTATAATAGGAATGACTACAATCGCAATTGAAATAACTCTAGAAAGGTTTAAAATTCGATTTCGATACAAATTCGTATTTAAAAAATCTTTCGATATATTCCCAAAGAATAATTAAGGCTTCATGTTTGACGTTGGTTTCTAACAATAACAAAATTAGAGAAAGAACTTTCAACAAAGACAAAACAGAAAAGCTTACTACTATAATAAAATTTGTAACCTAAACAACAGAAAAAAAACCTTCACATGACGAAAAAAAACATTCACGGGCGCGCAGATTTCACAAACTAGTTTTTGTTTAAAATCTGTAGCGCAAATGCGATTCGCAAATGCTATCGTTCAATTCTGATTGAAAACCGTTTGGAGCCTACCAAGACGTATTTATTGCGTTTTACGGTTTTAGTGATTTTGAAGCATTATGCAGGAAAAGTGATAATGCAATTAAAACGGGAAAGTTGCCAGGTTACGCTATAAAGTCGGTGATATGACGGGATTTTGAAGCGATTTGCAATGAAAAAAATTTCTCGAAAAAATCGAAAATTGTTTTTTATGGATTTCTGAACTTCGGAGGTCCGAAAACCAACCTTTTGAGATTGCTTGGCAAAACCAATATCATATTCGTAATAAGGGCGGAAAACTGGTCTACAACATACAAAAAAGATTACAAATTGTTTATTTAGTTATTTCATAAACAAAAATTTGTTATTTAAAAAAAATATTAATTTTTGCAGTTTTGAAGTCTCAGAACTCGATGCATATACATTTCCTAAAGTTGAGAATAGTGTCATTCGATGCAGTTTTTTATGCGCTTTCGAATGGTATATAGATTGTTGAAAAATATCGCGGACCCTAATCTAAAGTTACTACTAGTTTTTGTTTAAAATCTATAGCGCAAATGCTATCGTTCAATTGAAAACCACGCAAAAAATCGCCTACAGATATGATAAAACATCTCGGTCTTCATTCTTCGCATCTCCTCCTCTTTGGTCTTCGAATTCCACGGCAAAAAGCTGTCATTTACGATGTCGATGGACATGTAGACCCATGACTCCAAATCGTCCTGGAACGTGCACCGCTTGCCGTCCATCACGTTTCGCGACATGAATTTCAGCGTTTGTGGCTTACGCTCTTGCCTACAAATAGCATGTTTTTGTTATATGATTTGGGCATTTTTATATATTGGGTTGAGGAATAAGTTCGTTCGGTTCTTTTCAAAGAGCTTCATTTAAATAAATTTGTTTTTTGGCAAAGTGTATATATACTTTCGATAGCGCTTTTTTTGCTCTACAAAACTGTGGTTTTAGATTTTTCTAAAAATTTAATTTTTTCCTATTTTTCAGGCTTAGAAATGGAATA
>SAUE01000591.1:36068-48999 GCA_009724625.1 Deladenus siricidicola
GAATCTTTCAATGAAAAACACGCGATGAGCTTTTTTGCTCACTTTGTGTTTTTTCGCCGAATTTCATAAAAAAGCAAAATCAGTTTTTTTGCTTACTTTACAGAACACTCATTTTTTCCCAAAATCACACTACCTTGGTACCCCCTTGTGGATTTCTGACCTTTGCTTAGTGGAAAATGAATATGTTTTGCGTTTGCGAAAAAATTGATTGAATATCTGAAATATGTGCATCATCAGCATTCGAATAACATATGATATGTGTAAAACGGTCGTGGTCCCACATTCGCCAATGTAGCTCCGAACCGGGATATCTACGGCTAATTCAAAAGAAGTTAAAAAATTATGAAAATCTGATCATTTTTTCTCAACAATATTCTTTAATATTCTACTTGTGAATCTTTGGATAATTCTTACGTATTTCGTTCAAAAAATTGATTCCCGAAAAGTAATTTGCTTAAATTTCATTAACTATGGTTCGATGCAGAAATAATTTAATTCACAGCAGTTATTAGTTTAAATTTTCTCGAATTCATTTCTTATCAAATACATTGCAAATATACACACCTATAGCGGGATTGCGATTTTTGCACAGCTTCCACGCCACTTCGTAGTTGGACGCTGCGTCCGCGTTCTTCTGGTCGCGCTCGCACAAAAATCCCATATACTCGTAGGCTTTTGAGCAACTCTGAAACTCCACATTTTTAATCGTTCGAAAACCATTTTTTAATCATTCAAACTTATTGTGAAAGTAATTATAAGTAATTATGATAAGTTGAAGAAAAATTTCGGACCAGGGGCTGAGATTACGGAACTGGGATGGGACAACCAAAACTTTTACATTCAATTTATGGAATTGGGAGTAAAATTCAGTTTCGGATCCAATTTTTTAGAACCAAAAATTCAGAATCTTACGGTTAAAAATATAATAATTTGAAGAAAATTACGGCGTTGTGCTGCAGGACAGTCCTGAGTAGAGAGGTAGCCTGGTCGTTTTTGCCCTGATTTATGTACAAATCGGCCAACAGCAACAGACCTAAACTGTCACATAATAAACCTTTTTCGAATATTCTATGGAAGTTGTTTCGAAAAAGTTCTGAAAACCCACACTGTTGGAGGTAATCGGCCTCCTCCAAATTCCACGAATAGCCAATAACTTGCTTTAGTTGGGTTTTTGCCTTTTGACTTTGCTTCAGGATGATGTACGCGCGCGCTGAGCCGAGAATCGCGCCAACATTTGGCCGATTTTCGCCATCCTAAACACCAAAATGTTTTTGAATACATTTTAGAATTGAATTCATTTAACATAGTACATATAAAGAATCTTATAATCTCTCAAAGTTAATTCACATCATCATATGACTTCAAAATGTGACGACTTAAAAGTTGTTATCAACGGTTTTTTTTAATTTATTTTCAAAAATCACCCCAGCGCCGTCTGTCCGGCACATTTCCAAAAAATTGTTGAGCGCCGTTTGGACGTTTGCTTTATTTGAGCTGGCTAGCGAGATAAAATTGTCGACAATTTTGTACTTTTGGTCCATGCCCGGTTTCAGCCTCAATTCCTGAAAACATCAAATTTTGACTGTCGAATTTATGGTAATGAAATTTGGAAAAAACCTTGAAAAATCGGTCAGCCGTTTTTATGCCAAAATCTTTTTCGCTGGCATCGTTTCTAAACGACTTCAGTTTAAGAATTTGGGGGCATTTCTTTTTTTTCTTTTTTCGAGGCAAAATGAAGTAATAATTTGAGTTTTGTCGGGTAAATAGGCGAATGTGGGAATAGCACCAAATGCTTAAGTTTTGGTACCGAACGATAGGTCTCGATGCACTGAATCCATTTCTGTTAAATTTAGCTTCCGGTCGACAATAAGTACTAAGTTATAGACCTCCAAAGTATAGATATTTAATATAATTTTCTAGTGAAATTTTGTCGGTAATGTAAAAATTTGAATATTGCCAAAAATTATCAAATTTGTTTTCAGTATTTGGACAAGTTAACGAATTAAAATTTTGGAATTCTTCATTTTCCTGGCACAAAATTTCAAAATGCCACATTATCGAATAACAAAACGTTGCAAATATCCAAATTAAATTTTGTTCGATTTTTACAGGGCTTTTGTCACGGTTTTCTTTTTGCATCATCAGTTTCATTTTCTTTTACTGTTGAAATCAGTCGCTATGTACATTTTCTCTGAATTCGTTTGTAATAATCGGCATTTATTATTGGAACATTTTCGCCGTGGCACCCGGATTTTTTTATTAATTTAGACCGGGTATCGTAATGGAAATAGATTTGGTAAGGAAAATTCCTGTAAAATTGAAGTCACGACTTTTTTTATCAATGGGTCTTAGTGGTTACGAGCGCTAAAAATCATTTTATAGTTCTGCATAAGATGTGTAACAATTAGGCTTAGGCCAAGCTTAGGTAAAGGATAAAGTTTTAGACATTGCAGCAGTAAAATGTTAAAAATATATTTCATTATTCTATTTCGGGTCATAATTCCTTAAGTAAATGCGACCGGAAGCCAAAAAGCAAACATATCAATTCACCTCGTCACGGACTATCGTTTGACACCCAAATGGAGCCATTTGGGGCTATTCCCAAATTCGCCTAAAACTCCGTTTTGTCTACTCTTTGATCACGATAGCACTTTTCTTTAAAAAAGTAGACATAATAAAAAATTTGACGTTAAAAACTAGAGAATTTGGAGAGAAAAATCTTCCATTTTGAAGCCGATTATTTATAAACAAAAGCGGACGTACTCAATGTCAGCGCCACCACCGCCACCACTGCCGATGATTTCGTTGTCGGGATTCAGGCAAATTTCGATCATGTTGTACAGCGCTCGCTCACCCCACTCCGGATCGCGGCGTGCGCGATTGAACGCCTGAAGCGCGTCATTCGGTTCGCCAGTATACCTAGGAAATTATAAATAATAAAATTATAATCTTCCTACCTTCTTATCTTAATTATTTGCTATTTAATGGAGTTGTTCAAACTTGATTTCAATGTTTTTAATACTAAATTAATATTAAAAATTTTTTCATCCCATAAACTCTAAAACTATTATTAAAATTTGTTAGAATTATTGTCAAATTTGTGAGGTAAGAATCTATTCGTACTATCATTAATACAAAAGGAAATTTCGAAAAATAGAATAAAGTAGATTATAAATTTGAAAAAAACTGATCGATAAAATCATAAATACCATTCCGCCAGCCCTTTGCAATAATTGTAGCCGGCATCGACGGATCCTCGAGGATTATTTTCGACGGCATTCTTCAAAGCTTTCTCGATGAGTTCCATATTCCCACGACGCCAAACCAACTCGATATACCTGGCCAATGCGTGGTAATGGTCTAAAGTTTAGACTCTAAGCAAATAAACAATTGGGGGCCTGATAGGATAAATAAGAAATAAAATGACATAATTAGATGCAAACAAATTCATGAAAACCTACTTGGATTACGATCCAATATTTGCGCAAAGTGTTTGATCGCCTCTTCGCCCTCGCTCTGTTGATACATTAGATCGGCCATCAGCTGAATTGAAGAAAATTTAAAAAATGAGTTTATGTGCAAGTAATTCAAATATAAAGCTGACCAGGCTTGCATCCGTATTGTTTGGATCAATAACGAGAATCGCCTGGCATTGCTGATTACACAATTGCACCTTTCCCGTGTTCATGAAAATCGCCGCCGATGACAACATGCTCTAAAAAGCTTCCATAATCCAAATACATTCCTCCAATAACTTCTCCCAATGGCATACTGATTCCGGCCAATGGCTCCAAAAAACTTACTTTAACATCATTTTCGTTAAGTGAAATCGCTTCCTTATAATATTCAATAGCTTTATTAAAGTCCCTTCGATTAGAGTGCATTTCTGCCAATTGAGAGCAAATACTAAAAAAGTACAATTAGGATATTCAAAACAAAATTTAATTATTGTGTAGTAATTGCTGTTTGTTTGTTTGCAGCTCAACTACTGTATTTATTAATGCTTTATTATCCGAATCTGCGAGCCGAGAATCCCCTCAGAAAATACCCGATGAGTCGTCCTCTCGTGAGTCAGCCAGCACACGGCTGCTGAACTGCCTTAGGCAAAGCCTACCGGCTTTGCTGCCAGCCGTTCGGCTGCCTTGTTCTCCGATAGATCGAGTGAGATTAGCTCACTCGTTACTTTTCCAAAGGAATGCCCATAATAATTGTGTTAGACAATGCACACATACAATACAGATATTCAAAACAAAAGTTCATTATTGGATAATAATAATAAAGCGCTACCCGGCGGCTGCTTTCTTCTCCTCGTCGACGGCAGCATTTTGTTGGCCGCCGGTGATCATTCCACCGCTACCTCTTATCAACGCACCGCCCTGACTCCCAAATGCGCTTCGAACGCCGGCTATCGTGCCGTCCATGTCCGCACCGCCCACCTTGGTGACGATTTTCAGCTGCAGCTGTCGGGCACGAACTAAGTCGCCGACCGCCTCCGCCCAATTGTTCTCCTCCAAATGGAGTTTAGACAACAACGTCCAATACTCGACGTGGTCGCGCATCACGGCCACGTCTGCAAACCAAATTTATAAAGTAAAATGTTTGACTTTGTGGGAGCAAAAGATATTTGGAAATGATAAAGATTATTAGAGGTGAAAACATTCAACAAGAAATACGCCAGAAAAATTGAATAATCCCAATAAATACAACAATCCAAATACAAAACACACACGAGAAATGAAGGAAGCATGACTCCCACTGAGAATTTTGGTATTTTTGGACCTCATTGGTCAAATTTTGCAGAAAATTTTTTTTTCTCCTTCTTCCTAATCCTAAATAGCCAGTTCTTAAAAGTCACTCCAATTCCTAAAAATCACCTTTCGGCTCCTCCCCACTCTCGAGCACTTCGCGTAAAATCTTTTTGCATTTTTCGAAGTTGCCCATCTGAAATAATTGTTTGGCAAAACGAATTCTCAGAATATTCTGGCGTCCACTTTTCATTGCTGCTTCATAGAAAGTGATGGCCTGAAATAGAAAAAAACACGTTTTCAATAACAAAAATTCAAATCTTAAAAACCTTATTGTAAAGATGACATTTCACGTAAGCGTTCGCAATCTTCTCCGCCAGCAAATGATCCTTCGGATTTCGACGCATCGCCGTCTCGTAGGCTTCGATGGCGTTAGTGGGCTCTTGGATGCTCATGTACGCGTCGCCTAGCAATTCGTACGCTCGTGGCGAGGGGTTACGCTCCAAAATTTCTCTTAAAATATTAAAAATGGTAATATCGTATACATAATACTCAAACAGTTACGAAATTTTCCAAAGACTTTACGTGCAACTTATTATAATATAAATCATAACCAAACTGCTCAAATATTAACCTATAACAAATCGCAAATTTGTGCTTATCGTGTTTCTCCACCAGGTAGATTTGTGCCATTTTGATTCGAGCCGCTTGATAGTTCGGTTGATCTAATATATGCAAAATTTCAATTTCTGGAACTTTGGAGTACTAAGAGCTGTTCCAAGAAATTTTTTGAGCAAATACCCACCAGGTCGAACGCCCTGAAGTGCACTCAACGCACCGTCCACATTACCACGTCGCAATTGCAAGTCGGAATTCATGAGAACGAGTTGCTCTTGGAGTTCCGACATACCGGAATAGAGTTTTATCGCCTCGTTCATGCACAAATCCGCCTCGTCCTACGACGCATGAAATTAAGCGTATCTTTGCAATTATAAATTTTAAGTTGACAGTTTCATAGCATAAAAAATGCAAATTGCATCTTTTTTAAATTTTTTAATTATATCCGTACGGGCCCAGAAATTTTCTGAAAGGATAAATGCCAAAAATTTAAAATTTTCAAAAGCCAATAATTCCGTTTAGAAAGAAGTCAGAGTTGGTGGTCTTTTTAGAATGCTTTCAACAAACTCCCTATTTTGGCAAACTCTTTAAAAAAGTTCGAAATTTCCAAAAAAAAAAACATAAAAAAATTCTATTCTACCCGCCACTGTATCCGCATCTTCGTAAAAAAGGAGAATAAAATCTTACAATTTTATTCAATAACCTCAACGAATCAATCAATTCCAAGTAGACGACAATCCGATCCGCCTCCGTAATTTCAAACCCTTCGAAATTTTTACCTCCACGATCTAAAGATGAATTAACACTAAATCGAATGCTTCGGCAATTATTTCTTCAGAACATACAAAATAAAAAATTAAACCAAAACGAAGAAATAATAATGCTAAAAAACCATGTACCGACCGTTAATTTCGATATAGTCTAAAAATTCCTCAAACTTGTCGACACCTTTTGAAATAATTTACCTCTAAAGCCGGGCATTTCCAATGCGCTCTGCAAAAGGTCGACGGACATTTCGACGCGTTTCGCATTTTTCTCCAATTTCGCCTTCGTCAAATAGTAAACGGGATGTTCGCGAACTTTAAAGCTAAAACTCAATCCCATGTCCAGAACTTTCGACGCCTCCTCAAAATTCTGTTTTTGCAAGTATGTCTAAAAAATTGGTGTTAATTACGATGTAATATCGCTGCGTGACTAAGGAAGAATGCAGCCCACCCTCATATACATCGCCGCTACGTCTTGCGCCAGCCTATTAAGTCAGTGGAGGACTCAGGGTGGTAAGAGGTAGCTAGCGGAGGTAAGGTGTAACCAACTCCCCTGGAGAAATTTTTTAATTGTTTTTTGAAAGTTTCGAATTTTTTGAAGACTTTTTAGCGACAAAATATTGTCGAAAGCGTTCCAAACACACCATTAACTTTGGCCCCAATTTCTGTAAGCAGAAATATGAGTCTTTGAAAATTTTCAATTTTTGGCTCTTACCTCCCCCTCCCGTGAAAAATTTCGTTTGGTCTTTTTTAAATTGAATCATCGTTATCACACAAACCATAAAACAGCGTATGTATAATAAGATTACATATACCAAAAACAATTTTCTTTTTTCTTCTCACTTCAAATGTGAGGAAAGAAAAAAATCGGATGTCTTCCACCTTCCCAAACCATGAACGCAAACTATACCTGAGCCAATAAAAGATAGGCATCTGGCTTATTGTGATCTTTTTCAATGCATTGACGAAGCAGCGCTTCGGCGGTAGCGTAATCCTTATTCAAATATTTAACCTTTGTCAACAAATAGCACGGCTTCCACAGGCCTAAACAAAAAAAGAATAAAGTCAGTAAAATTAACAAAAAAATAAATACAACACATTACCATCTACGATCAAAAAATTAACCACCAACACAGAGATTACTTAAAAATGTATTAGAACTAAAAAGGCAAAATTTATTACCCGGACAATTCTCGAATACGAATACCAGAACGCGTTCGGCCTCCTTCAACAACAGATTGTTTTTGTCCGATGAATCGCTCAGGGAGATTGCTTGAAGTACTTCGGCCGCAAGTTCCGTCAAAAATGTGGCATCAATTTGTTCGATGTATTCCATGCCGAACGAAAGATTCTAAAAAGATGTTGTTATTAACAGCAGCAGCGCTCAACATTCAAACTATTAAATTAAAGAAAAATATTTTTAAAGTAATTAAATTATAATAAATGTATTTACTTGAACAACGGAAAGATGTAAATCCACACATTGACGAATATCGTCTACAAAAGAACCACCGTAGTTTGATTCGACTTTAGCGATCAATGCTCGAAGATACAAAAAATGCTAAATTAAATTCTTCCTTGCATAGAGATAAAATTAAATACTCAAAAAAAAGCAAAGACCATCGATTGAAGACAAAAACCAAAAACAAATTGCAAAAATACCAAAATTCTTCCAATAATTTTTTTCTTCTTCAAAATTCTTCCTCCCACCGAAACACAAAAAATGACTTCCCCTTGCCGAAAAAAATGCAAAAAATAAGACAAACCGAAAACGATTCAATCGATTTGTGCGTGGCTTTCAGAAAATCCAATTGGCTCTTCGCCTCCGACAAATTACCCAGTTCGATGTTACTTTGAATTAAATCTGAATTAAATTTGAAACATAAAATAAAAATCAACAAATTATTTTATAACGAATACAGAAAAACGGTAGTGGTCCCGCATCAATTTCCGCAGCGTTCGACGCAATTTGAAGCGCTTTTCGTGCGTCCTTTTCGGCCAAGGCAATTCGAGCCCTCTTCAACAGCAGTTCCCCGCTTTGTGCATTTGACGACGAAGCACGTTCCAAAAATCGTCTAAATAGAACCGTTAATTACAAATAATTTAAAAAATTAAAAATATTTAAATAATTAAAAAACCATAATAAGAAAATATATTGAATTTGTTAGCGCCAAAATCACACACAAATGAATCTATTCTTATAAAAATACTTTCAATAGAATAAAACTTAAAAAGAGAAAGAAAATATGAAAGTTTATCCGCGTCGCAATTCAAAAATAAGACACTAAGACTGACTTGGCATAATCAATAATAGTTGGACTGTCGACCATTAACGAGACCAAAATCGTCGAAATCTTCGCATTCACAAAACCGTTCGTCGGCTCCACGGCATTCACACTTTCGCTCAACTCCGACAACAAATTCTCGACGATCGCCGGATCGCCTTCGACGATTATCGCGTGAACCAACTCGTACAATTGTGCTGGAATGCAATCACTCTAAAAACCAAGACAATTTATTTAAAATTATGACAAATGTTGAATGTATGCAGCGCAATTATCAATGAAATGGCATTAACCTTTTTTTAGTTTTGAACTACTATATTATTATTTTTTGGTATATTTGCCTTCATCACATTATTGACCTTAAAAATAGAAAAGGTTCTCACGCATTACCCCAAATTTTTTTTTTATAATTTTTTATGGATGTTTTCTGGCACGGGGAATTCGAATTTAATGATGTTTCTTACTGTTTTTGTTGTTTTTGCACAGTTCTCCACTTTCCTCAGCATCATTTATAACATAATTCTAAACAAGCGCAATTGGGGGTTGGGTATAGCGACCCCCAACACGTGTTGAAGCTGGCTGGGAAATTGAAGTTTGCCTTAGACTTAGAGTTTGACTCGAAGACTTCAACACGGGGGGGGGGTCGTTATACCCCGCCCACTCCTAGCAAAAACCGCTTAAAAAGAACAAAAACAGTAAGAAACAGTAAAAAAAGTAGTAAAGACTCAAATATCAAAGTTGCTTTTAAAAAAAGTCCGCACAAAGAAGACAATTAGTGTACCTGCACGAGCGCAATTTTCTGCAACAACTCCATAATTTCATCCCAATTGCGCATCATTGCCGCGGTCTTAACCAACTCAACGTACGCGGCCAATAGGGATGGATAGGCGGAAATCATACTATTCAATGTATTTCGCATTTCAGCCGCATTTTTTCTGAAAATTTTGAAAAATCTGTAAGAACTCTTAGTGTCCTCAAGTATTTTCGTGTAAATGGCAGAAAAATTTAATCCCTTCTCAAAAAACTTTATTAATGCCATCAAATTTAGAGTTGACCAAAACAATTTTTTAGTATTGTTTTAATGGTACTTACGTGTTATCAGGCACCAAAAAAAGTAACACAAAGTAACAAAAAAAAGTAAATAAACAAAAAACGAAATTTTATAATTATAAATTACATAAAAAAACCCATGAAAAACAAAAAAAAACAAAAAAATGCGCTAAATTCGAATTCCCGCATCGAAAAACCAAAAAAATCATTAAAAAATTTTGGTGCCCGATAACACGTACATAAGTACCGTTCTAATAAACAATTAAAATGAATTAATGGACCTCTTCTCAAAAATCTTCGCTTTGCCCAAGAAAGCGTCCGGAGAATTATCGACGGAAATCGCCTTCTCAAACAATTCGGCGGCCGTTTTTAGGTCGCGATTACTCAATGTTTCCAACCATCCACGCAGCACAATGTACTAAAATATACCAAAAATGCAAAAAATATATATGTATAGACAATCTATTAAAAATGTCTGAAACTAATATCAGCAATCATACACAAATTCTTGAGTATTTGTATCCAATTTTAATTGTATTTGTAATAAAAATATTACAAAAAATTCAATACTCAATTCTCAAATACATGGAAATTGTGTTCTAAAAACTAAAAATAAATCTCAATATACTGATAAAAAAGCACTAATAGTAATCCTAACCCTAACAGTAAGTAATAAAACCAAAAAGTCTTAATAAGTGTAAATAAAAAATTAAATAAATCAAGAGGGAGACAAAATGAAAATTAATAAATCGAAAAAAAACATTGCAAAAACGAACCACTAAAAATTCCATCAAAAACCAAAAATTTTTTTTCATAAACAAACATTACTATCGGCGGACGAAATTCGCATAACGAACGAGCGCGCCTTCTCAAAATTACCCTCAAAAGTCAACAACATTGACGCCATATAAAATCCCAAATCCGAGCTTCCGGACAACACTTTTTGAATCGTCGACTCTACGTCCTTCAGCGATTCGCGATCTAAACCTTTATTTTCGTTTCCAACTCTAATATAAATTATATTTATAATAAAAATAAATATCCGTTACCTACATAAAATATTACAAAAATATGTACGATTTCGAATCTGTAAAAAAAAGCAAAACTCAAAGTTGTCATACCTATTGTAGACTCACTCAAATACGCAATTCGCAAAGCACATAGAACCGCAATTTGCAAGTCTGTATTCTTCGTATCCATTCTCTTCAACATTCGAATAGCATCCGAAGTTTTACCTGAAAATTTCAACTTGAAAAAAAAATAAACAAAAATTCTCCAGTATTGTATTATTTTCACAAAAAATATTATGCCAAGTTTGCTGAAGCAGTAGGATTTCAACAGAATTAGTTGACCATTCGCTTCGGAACTGGACTCCTGGTTTTCGATAATTTTCGTCAGCGCACTGCCATAATACTTTTCACGTATAAAATAGTTGATCAAAACCGCCGACGCCGAGAGTTCCATCTTTTAAGATTTTTATTTAAAACTTTTTCTTTTAATAAAAAAAGGATATGAATATAATAAATTACATTGTGTTTAATTTTGCGGAATTTTCATCGTAGTTGTTGCCATGACAATTCTGTAAAATCAAACAAAATGCAATTTATTCATATGTTTGTTTACATTTTTTATTTTTACTGTTTTTGTTCGAAAAACACGGAGAATTTGAAAAAATAATTTTATCAATAAGCAACAATGAGCAAACAAAAGAAAAAATAGCCCTGGGAAGGTTCATTTGGGTCCAAATATTTTTTGGTCAAATTTTTTTAATGTTTTGTTTTGTTGTTAATGAGTATTTAAAAGCGACTTTTTCTAAAATTGGACCAAGTGTTTGCACCACGAAAAAAGTCGATGTCTCGGATCCACACAAAAACTTATCAGCACATTTATAACTAGAGCGCTCCGCAAATTTGAGCTCATAGGGACGTGAACGCCGTTCACGACATTTGGTCCACTGGAACCGAAGATACGGGTATTTGAAGTGGCCAAAGTTGTAAAAACCCCATTTTTCTTCAAATTGAAATTGAAATAACTTTTTTTGCTTATGACAGATTGTTAATGTGCTCAAACTGAACGATGGGGGGAGGGTTGAGTGGTTTTGTAAGAGTAACTCCTAGAAATAATACACAACAACATTTGTGATAACAAAATATGTAAAAAGAAGCAAGTATTACACTTTAGATGCGCTGTGTAAGAATTAGAATGTCACAAAAATCTCAATAAAGAATTCGTTTTTTTCAAATTTATGTATAGAAAGTGTTTTTATTCATTTCCTCAATCGAACATTCTACTTCTCGCATCAAACGGATATTTGGTCGGGTGGCAGACCAACGGCTATTATTGTTATTACGGCTATTATTGGCGCCGAAAAACGTAAGATTTACTAGGATTTTTACCTTTTTTTATTTACAATTTGTATTTGTGGGTAAGATTTTTGGTTTGTGAGGTGGTTTTTTGAGGATAAGCACTTTGAGAGTAAGAATTTAGTGGAATTTCCTACTTTGAAAATTTATAAACGAAAAATGGTGTAGCTTTAAACTTTATGCCTTGAAATGGGGTTTACACGTTCTGAAACTTCCTTAAACAGATAGCGCATACAAAATTAGAGGGCGGAAACTATGCTTATGTTTCATTATAAGGTTTTTTCCGGTGTATTTTTCCCCAAATTTACTTGTAGTCTAGAAAACCTTTATTTCGAGCTAAAGCACTTTTTAATTTTAGCGTCAACTTAATTTTTTTCAGATTAAGTGCTCAGACAATGATTTGTTCCGAGTGAATCCTGTATTTTCGTTTACCCAAAAAGACGCCAAATTTGTCATCGAAGTGTCGCGTAATTCTGGAAATACGAAATCCGACAATTTTGATTTAAAATTTTGTATTCTTTTTCATATGACATTTTTTACATTTTTTTATATTCTGATGAAATTTTTCAGTTCTTTCATAAAATTGCAGTTCGTCTGAATCGTAGCAAGTGTGACATCGATAATTATGTTAAGAATCGTGCTGCTTATGGTTTTAAGAAGCATCCTGGTGCTCCCCCAAAGATTACTGCCGCAGAAAATCGTAGAATTTTAAGAACGGCTTCGAACAAAGCAACGTCAAGTAGCCAAATCGCCCACGATCTTGACTTAAATGTCAGTTCACGCACCGTTCGAAGAGCCATACGCAAATGTCCACACATTGTCCGAGCCAAACACATGAAAGCTCCATTTCTAAAAAATGTTCACAAAGAAAGGCGTCTTCAATTCGCCCCCCTCCCCCAAGAAAGGCCCAGGATCAGATGGTAACAGACTGGAAAAAAATAAATAATTTTTAAAATTTTTAGCATTTTAAATTTTCTTGTTCTTTTTTGTTAAGGTCATTTGGAGTGACGAGAAAAAAATTTAATTTTGACGGCCCCGATGGTTTTCGTGATTATTGGCATGATTTGAGAAAAGATCCATTGAAATTTTCACGTCGAAATTATGGC
>SAUE01000592.1:4652-17131 GCA_009724625.1 Deladenus siricidicola
CAAACTTTTGAATCCGCTGTTTGAATCCGGATTCAATCGGATTCAAAACGGATTCAAGTCCCAGCACTGTTATTGAATCGTTTAAGAATAAAAAATTTAAAATCGAAAGATTAAAATTTCGAAAATCGAAAACTTGAATTCTTTTTTTACATATTTTACATTTTATGTATATTTTTCAAAAAAAATAAAAATTATTTACAATTTAAAGTCATGCAGTAATTCTTTTTATTATGAACCAAAATTTTGTATTCCGTGAAAGTGATTCCGCCGCTATTTTTTCAAGTAAAGTGAAGTTCACTTCGCTTACCATTTTATGGTAAGAATTTTTTAATTGAATTTCTTTTGAGTTTACGCCAAATTAATTCAAAAAAAAATGCCAAATACGCCGCTCGAACAGCATATTTAAATTTTTCTTAGATGCGTGTAAAAAATAAAACTTCGATTATATTCATTTACTAGACTGTATTATATATGATAAATTACAAATTCGCACTTAATATAATTGTTGTGTTCATAATAATAAAATTCTTACAATATCACAAAATAACTAGAATTAAACATTTTTGGGGTTGAAAATTTCAATCCAATAACCGTCCGGATCCTGAATGAAGGCCAGTCCCTTCATTCTCCCGTCCTCGGGCTTCTTCACGAACTTCACGTCCAATTGCTGGAGGCGCTCGCAGGCTGCATAAACGTCCGGAACAACAATTCCAATGTGACCTAGAGAGAACAAAAATAAATAAAAGAAGCACAAAATCTCGAAATATTTATACCATATCCTTTTGGTTCCTCGTTTCCGTTGTGGTATTTGAAGTCGGGATTCTTTTCCGAGCCCCAATTACTAAAATACATTAATCAAGGATATGGTATAAATATTTCGAGACTTCGCCTAATGCCGTCACTAAAATTGTGTTACTGTTCTTGTTTTTTCTTGTTTTTACGACGTAATAAATTTAGTTATTATTAATCGAATCTTAAGCAAAAAAAGAACAAAATTTCAATACATTGATGGTCCCTTGAAGAAATTAAATGTTAAATACAAAAAAATCCAGTAAAAATTACGATTTCAGTTTTGATTATTGCATTTCAAATGCTCAGAACACTTACTATGTCAATTCCAAGGTGGCCAGAGTCGAGAGCGCAAATTTGCGTGCGTTGGCGTCGTCCTTGGGAATTTCGTCGGCGCTCTTGTAGCCCATGAAAAACAGCGAGAATTTCGCCTCGGGAAAATCCAATTGCTGTAGCAATCTGGTAAATAATTTACTTTTAAATAGTTCCGAAAATTAAAAATTTACGGTAAATAAATAACTAAGTCTAGTGTGATCTCGATCGGTAGAAAAATTCGCTACCTCATGCCGAGCACATTCGTGTAGAAGGGGATGCTCTTGCGAGGGTCCTTGATTCGATACATTGTCTGCTGAAAGTAGAAGTCTTTCGTGGCCTCATTCGGCGCGGAGACCAATTTCGTAATCTGAAATCTATGGTGGCAATCAAAAACAAAAATAATAATAGAATAACTAAAAAGAAAATAACAAAAAAGTAAAATAAGCCAAGAAGAAATTATTGCCTGACCTCCGCCTTGGGGATACCCACTTCCGCCGAGTCGTAGGACATCTTTGCGCGATCGTAAACTTAAATTTTCTGCGAAAAATATATAAAAATCATTACACAAATTGTGGATATAACATTGAAAAAAACAAATTTGAAAAAAGATGAAATTTTCTATATATTCTTTATTAAAAACTTCTATACACTTTTCATCACAACGACATTGTGGAACTTTTCGCGTATTCCTCATAGGCGGTCTCCTTGGGACACGAGTCCCTCACCGAATTCACATGATAGTTGCTGATCGCATTCGCGTATTCTGAATAAATCAACCAATCCATCAATCAATAAGACAAGCATTTAGGCATATTGCGCGATTTCCGCCATCAAACCTCGCCCGGTGCAAATTCCCGGTGGATTTTTCCCTAAGAGCGCCTAATTCCCTAGAGAAGTCAAAATCGGCAAATTTGAACTTTTCGAAAATTATTTAATTTTTTTAATACAAATTCATATCGAAAGAACCCACTCGCGTAGATCGAGTCGGGATTAAAAGAGGTTTGTATGAGAGTGTAGTGAATAAAGCCCATTGCCGCAAAAATCGCTCCGAATGCTGACTGAAATTGAAAAAAATAATCAATTAAAAAAATTAATGAAATGTTTCTAATAATCATTTTGAAGGAGGTCTCCCCTAATTACAAGTTTTACCCTTTTTTCAAAATTTCCCTAACAATATTTTAATATTTCGGAGATTTCCTCAATTTGCCTTAAAATATTTTTTGAATACTTTTACTAATGTTTTGGGGGAGAAATGAATAAAAATTAGGTAAAAATAAATTTGGTCAAAAAAATAAAAGGTAAAAATAAAATAAAAAAAACTTACAAAACCGACTTTGAATTTTTTGCCGCCAGGTGGAGTAAATTTCTGACCGATTTCCACCCACCGCAGTTTGCCACCCTTGCCCGGCATCGTAATGCTCCTGATCAGTGAAACCTTCATGGCTGAAAATTGGTTTCACAATTAATTTTATGTGAAAATTTGAAGACGAGATATCGAGCAAAAAATCCACGTATATATATTTTCCAGAAATTAATTAAAAATAGAATAGGGAGACAAAAACAACACTGGCTAAATACATTAGGCAATGTTTGAATAGTGAAATTCGGCGATCAAATTCACCGAACGCGATAGAAAACTATGGATAAAGCCTAGTTTACCCACCCCCTCTAAGTATCGGAGCTCAAATCCTCGTTTTATACCTAAAAATTCCTAGAAACGAATGAAACTAAAAGCTTTAGCTAAAAGTTAATGAAAAACAACATCGAAAAATTTTCAAATTCCTCTCCCCAATTTCCAATCCAAAAAAGGTCAAAAAATATGCGTTAATTCAAAAAAGCGAAAAATGCAAATCCCACACAGCTAACTGCTTTCAACCCAACACAGCAAAACTTTAGCTGTGTNCCCCTTTACCCTCCCCTCCCACACCTCTCAAATCGGGTGGAAATTGACATTGCAAAAAGAGAATTAGAAGGAATTTTTAGAAAATTTGTTGCTTTCCCCACCGGCAACAAAGACAAAAAAGGTCTTTAAATTTTGAAACTTATAACTCAACCAGTTTTGATCGTGGGGCAAAACTGAGTATGTTTTTGAAACGCTTTCGACGAGCTTTTGGCTATGTAAAGTTCTAAAAAAATTTGGCAACATTTTTCAATCACACTTTCTTAATTAAAATCCGAAAAATTTGCGTAAAGCGCTCTTGTTCCTGGTTAATTCCTGTGGAGGATTTCTTTCGGGCAGGCCAAGCGCACCACTTCACAGCCACTCACATTTAAATGACGGCCATCTAAATAAAAGTGCGGGAAAAAACGAAGTTCAAAAAATGGAAACACTGGTTGAATGGGCCTGGTGGCAATGAAACTTTTCTTCAGAAATCGGTGTTGGTTTGACGCTTTTCGGCGTGACCTTCATCGGTCTTGGCATCGTGCTATTTTTCGACAAGGCTCTGCTAGCCATCGGCAATTTACTTTTTATCGTCGGACTGACGCTTGTGATCGGCATCCAGAGGACGCTGATCTTCTTCTTCCAAAGGCACAAACTTAAGGGATCATCGCTGTTCTTCGGCGGAATATTTTTCGTGCTGTTGGGATGGACGTTTATCGGGATGATCGTCGAAATATGGGGCTTTGTTCTCTTATTTGGGTAATTTTTTGGTACTTTTTTTGCCCAAACCTGTTACTCTTATTATAACATTGCTTATTTTAGTGGATTCCTTCCGTCTGCCGTTAATTTCTTACGACAGATGCCGGTGATCGGAACGTTTCTCGACCTTCCCGGAATCAGACAAGTAAGAATTTTTCGGTTTTTTCTATATTTGAGGACTTCAGAGAAAAGTTTTATTAAGGGGGAAACTGAAGAAGTACTGCGGTTACTGCGCTTTACACCCTCCCTTTACAGAATTTCAAATCTTTTTTGCTGTTTTCCTGGCCCGACTAATGTTCATTTCTAGCGGAAATTTAAAAAATTTAAACCGGGTGTTTCCGTCGGAAATGAATATCGGACCTGTGATCGGCGTATGAAATTACATAGAAAAACATAAAAAAGTTTTGAAATTTTTGGGGGGTAAGGCACTGTGATGTGCTAAATTATGTTTCAGAAAAATGTTTTAAATGAGTGCACCAAATTTTTTACTTAACTCAAATTTTATAATAAATTTTGAGTAAATAAATAAATTTCGACCATTTTTTGCCAATTTTTCGTTTATTCTTCCATTGAAAAAGTGCATTTAAATGTGTTTTGCAGACGTTCTTTTTAGTGTGTTGATCGAATCGGAACGGTGCACAAATATCCCGTCTAGGCGCGCGATCTATGGCGGCGGAAATCTCATCTCCCCTCTCTCTTGTTGTGGTCGGGGGCGGGGGGGGGGAGCGGAATACGGGAAATGTGTCATCTCCTAAGCAAGCGAAAAAGGTGTCCTCTAGGCATTGTTCTCATATCGTGTATAAATCATAAGTGAATTTTCTTTCCGTTTCGATTATTTCAAATTTCATTTTGTTTTGTTTTCGTCGTGAATGAAATAGAATTAGAAAGTGTATGTGATTTTTTCTTCCTGTAAATACTCCTCCCGTGTGTTTTTTCTTAATTTATTTATCAGCACCGAAAAGAATATAAAAAGCAACATTTTTATCTAATTTTTCGAACCTCATTGGATATTTTTCCGTGTTTTCCGATACGATGTGTGTAGTGTATTTTTACTGCGTAAAAAACTATTGGTAAATTGATAGACGGATTGGGTTCTCTCTCGCACTTTTTTGGAATTGTTTTCGGCTGTTTTGCTTTTAGTTGTGCCTTTATTTTTTGTTGTAAATACTTGGGGGAAAACTCCCGAATCAAGCGAAATTCACGAAATTATTGAGGATTTCACGTCCCCATCGGAGTTGGTGTTTTCAAGCTGGTTTTGGAGGGAAAATTTCACGAATGAGAGGCGAGCGCTAGTGTTGTAGAAAATGAAAAGTTTATCTTCATTAAATTTATGTTCTTATGATAAAATAAAATTATTTGACTTTTTTTCGGTTTACGAAATTATTGGGTTTTTTCATCCACCCACACGCTTACATTTTCATTTGAACCTAAAGGTTTTATTTATATGTGGTACTGGTTTTAAGGGTTTACTTAAATCTAGTTTAGTTTCAGATATTCTCTCTCTCGTTTAGCGATATTTTTCAAGAATGAGTTCTGCGCAAGAGTTGGCCGAAGAGTTCGAGCGCGGTGAGACTGAGCTCAAGGAGACCGGCGGTGGAAAGCGCACCAAGGCCGAGCAAGCCGAGCACAAGCATCCGCACCCGGAGGGCGACACCCGTCGAACGGGTGGGAATTTTTTCTTTCAATTTTGCTCTCCAATAGTGCATTTGAGGGTAGCTAGCAGGAACTTTTTTCTTGAGGGTAGCTAGCAGGAACTTTTTTCTTAAATAATTTTTGAAAGTTTCAGAATTTTTAGGATTTTTTTTATTACCAAAAGAACGCTTCTCAAAGTAAAGCACCATTCTCTTTTAGCACGATCTTAGGTAAGCAGAAATATTTAATAAAATTTGAATTTTTGGCTTACCCCTTATATGTAAAATTTCTGGCTATTAAATATTAAAAATTAGCTTCTGACAAATTTTTTGTTTTTGGTTAGATTTTTGCTAAAAAGAGCGATATAAAAAACCTATAAAGTAAACATTATTGAATAGCTAACATTTTCTTTTCGCTTTTTTAATGCTTGCCATTTTTTCCTCTTCAGTTTACATATTTTTAATTGTTTTTAAACTTAGTTTATGAACCCCAAAGCGCAATTTCGCGAGCCCACCAAAAATAATTTAAAGCCATTCGGGTCGCCAACAACTCATTAGACCGCTAGCTCTCGTTTCTATAACTTTTGAGCCAATTGATGAGACACCAAGTTGATGCTTTTAAACGGTACTCTTAAAGCAATATACAGTTGATGAACCTTATTTTTATTCGCCCTTGTTCATTGTACCATTTTGAAAAACAGAGGGAAAGACAGTGAAAAGGGAAATGTTTTGGAAAAGTCGGAAAAGTACCATCGTTGGTGCTTTTAAACGGTGCTCTCAAAACAATATACAGCTGATGAACCTTATTTCATTGCAGTCGCCAATTGGATCAACGGCGAGGAGAAGCGCAAGGAGCAAAACATTGCGGCCACGGAGAAGAAGTAAGTTCCCGATCGTCACCACCAACTTTCTCCGTTCTTCTTTTTGACAATTTTCGGTGGGGTGCGAGCGCGCATTCTCCTTTGCTTTCGGTTGAAATAGAAAGTCATATAAATATCTTTGTTATATTCCTGTTATATAATTTCAAATTCTAAAGTTGGTGTGACTTGTTTATGAAGCTTTGTAAAATAAAGTCCATTTTTTTGTTTACGAAATATTTTACATATTTTAGCGAAAAAATTGAAATTCTGAAGCCTTCATAGAAAATTTTGTGGAACTTTGCCGTTGGGATGGAGGAAGGGCAACCAAAAATTAAAATTGATCTTAAATGTTGGGAATGGTTGGTTTCGAAATGAAATCTACTAGGAGTAAACCAAATGGTATGTTTGAGTGAGGAATGAATAGACGGTCTACTGCCAATTTTCGTTGTGAAAAGCGTCTATTTTTCTATCAAATTTTGCTGGTCAATATTTTTTGACATAATTCAGCGCGCTAGTGAGGAGTGCACGAAATTTTTTTCAAAAACAACCTAGTTTTTGATGAATTTCACTTACCAATGGTGAAAGGCCAGGTCCAAAATTTTCGCCTCCGATTTACTTGAAAAGTCTTAATGGGGGGGGGGGGAGACGGGCCCCTCCGCCTAAATACGCCACGGAAGTTCGCTCTGCGATTTACCCAATTT
Source organism: Deladenus siricidicola (assembly GCA_009724625.1). NCBI lineage: Eukaryota > Metazoa > Nematoda > Chromadorea > Rhabditida > Sphaerulariidae > Deladenus > Deladenus siricidicola. The sequence continues at coordinate 11,590 of SAUE01000592.1, forward strand.
TAGTTAAAATGAGTTTTTTAGTATAGAAATGTAGTTTGTTTAATTTTTATTCAATGTTTTCGTTGATATTCCACGTTAAAAAACGAATTCCGCGGAATTGTAAAGTCTTCAAGTCATTTTTTTAGGAAAAATTGAAAATATGGATTGTAAAATTCAATTTATGCTAAAATTTACTAATCAAAAATTCACGAAAACTCAAAATTTATTGCAGGTTTGAAAAAAAACTCAACGGACGAGATTTTCTTTGAATTTACTTAAAAAGTTCATCAGAAGGTCGACATTTGCGCGTGCCTTCGACATCTCGTCCCTGCTCACTTGCTAAAAAAATTGCGTATATTAATGCGAGTTTTCTCTCGAAATGACACACAACAAAAGTCCCGAAACGCGCACCTGTTGTTGTGGCGTGGCGGGACAGCAGGCGTTGGCGGCGCATCTAATGTAGTCCTTTTGACAGGCGCAAGGTTGTTGTGAGAGGGGACTTTGTTGTTGTGGGGAACTGTTGAGGCGAATCATTACGCACGGCATACTGCCAGCTGCGGCGTGGCCTAAAACCCATACTTTAAATCCGCGAACTTCATAAGAACATTGCGTATCCGAAACGCGAACAAAAGCCATAGCATATCTTCAAAATAAATATATTATCGTATCGTTCGTTCTCCCTAGCTCAAATTACCGTTTGACTGTTGTTGATGATTGTACAGATGCTCGTCTATGATATCATCGTAATTCTAAACGGACACAATTTCGGCGAAAAATTGAAAATAATCAAAAAAGGCTGATTAAAGTAATGATAATAGCGCATTTTGAATATTTTTCAAGATGAGAGCCTTTAAAATTTTTCAGAATCAAACAACTTAATACCGTATAAGCCCTATTATTATTTAACGGCATATCGTATTGCGCGACGTCCCGCACACCCACACCATCCGGCGGTTTCGGCGGGTTGTCCATGAGAAGGAATTGTTGGCAGGCGCAATTCGCCTCGGCCGAATGTTTTTCGTCCAAATAAGCTACCTGAAATTTTTGTTGTGCATCTATTGTGTGGGATACGGTGCAAGAAACTACTGTCTTACGTTGGTTTTTGCGTCTTCCGCAGAATTGCGCTGGAACTTCAGAATGATGTCAAAACAGGGACACTTCGAAGCGCCTAAAAATTCATTTTTTTTGCCCCACGCGATATAAGCAGGCGACATTTTAGAAAAGCGAAACTTAGTGTGAATGAGACCTGGAAGTGCGTCAGAGAAAGAGACGTTAACGAAAGAATAGAATAAATTTAAAAAAATGAATTTTTTTACGGTAGATATTTTTTTGAGAAATAAATTTTTGTTAAGACATTACCGTTTTCCGCGCCGTTTTTCGTCTGCACAAAGTCGTAGGATTTTTCGCTCTTTTTAGCTTCCTAAACAATTCAAGCAAAATAAAAAAGAACCGAAAACCGAAAATACATTCACCGAAAATACTTAAACAACATGGGAAAACATAAAGAAGGATGATAACGACATGAAAACATAAAAAACATAATAACAAAATAGCAACAAGGTAAAATACAAAAAATTAAAAAAGTGGCCAAAAAATGTGAAAGCTGACCTTCACCTCCTCCTTCGTCACCACCTTCGACGCGGTTGGGTCTTTGGCCTTGCGCGTCTTCGACTTGGCGATAATTTGATAGAGCATTGGCCGTTGTTGTTGAATAGGCGAAGACTGAAGAAAATATTTGCTCGGCACATCCGCCAAATAGTAAGGTGCCGAAGGCTCCTAAATTTTCGCGAAATTTCCGAGTGTAAATATTCGGCAAAGAAATTGTGGCTCACAATGAAATTAGTGGCGGGCCCAGAAACGTTCGATGGGGAGTAAGGTCCAGAAATTTTAAATTTCCAAAGCTCATACTTCTGTTTACAAACATCGGTGGTCAAAGTTAATGGTGTTTTTGGAACAATTTTTCTTTTGACACTAAAAAATTTCCAAAAAAATTCTCCATAGGGGAATGCTACCCCCCGCAAAATCAATCGATCGATCTCTTATCGTCAGTGAGTTATTCCGGTTTCGCCGGGTTTTGCACAAAAATACCCAACAGCAAAATTAAATGTAAATCTAAAACAAGACTAAAACCACCAAACCAAATACAACACATTCTTAGAATTCAGCACACAATTTTCAATTTAATTATACCCTATAATAGAGTGGTGGCGGTGGTGATGCAGAATTCCCACACGAACATTGCCATTGCGAGGCGGGGTACGGTGCTCTTCGCGTTCTCGCAGCGACGTCGTCGTCGTCCCGAAGAATAGAAGGGGCGGAGTCACACCGACAACTTCCCTGTCCCTCACTTCCGGCGTGAAGGTTCTGGAGGACCGTCTGCAAGTCTTGAGCTTGTAGATTGGAGTTATTCAACTAAAATGGAAAAGCATATTTATTTATTTAAATACGTCTAGTAATAAATTAAATTATAATAATAAGAATAAAAAATTAATAAAATAAAATAATAAGAATAATAAATTAAATTAAACAGAATAAATAGTCAATATACCTCAACATTACCCAAGCATTACAACCACATCAATAAAGAACTAATATTATATTAATAGTAGTTTACTCAAAACAGTGTAGGTTAAACTATTTCTAAATATATGTAGGTGTTGGGTTTAGAAAAAAAGAATTCTAACCAAAAAAATAAAGCCAACAAAAATAAATACCAAAAATCCACTTTTCTACAACATATGTATATATACAATATACAACATATACAATATGAAAAAATATGTATGAAATACAGTGAAATACTGGACTCGAAGCTAAATAGGTGTTGCCTCTTACCAACTGAGCTACAGCTTTACAGATCTCTTTAGCATTTCATATCATCACATATCAAATTTTCATTAATAAGAAAGGGAAAATCCCTTCATGTAAAAATGTGTGAAAATCTCACCGAACTGCACGAGCATGAATAGCGCTTCTGGTGGTGGTCATTGTCGAGCCGGATTTCGGTGGAAGACCGCAGCGAACGTTTCGTCTCCGCACCGAGACAAGCGCAATTTTCCTCTCCGATTTTCAGCAGAAATGGTCGGTCCTGCCGCGCCAATTGTTGAGCGGCAGTGCTATTCACAAAAAATTGCCAGAAGCAGGCTAATAGAAAGGCTGTGGACCGTCGGAACGAGTCCATATGAGCGAATCCTGAAGAGTTAGAAAAGATAAAACAGACATAAAATATTATTTAAGATGTTTAAAAAATATAAAAATTCCTTTTAATATTAGAGCTGAAATTTAACTAAAAAAATAGAAAGTAAATAAAAAAAAGATAAATATTATGAAAAATAGTTTAAAAAATAAATGTTTTTAAAGGAGCGAAACAATAAAAAATCGATTTTCTCTAAAAAAAACCCCACAAAAATTCGTTAAAAATGTCTCAAATGCAAATTCACGTCTGAACTATTCGGTGCTAAAGTGCATCACTAAAAACAATAAATAAAAAAGTAACTCCAAGTAACTCGACACCTTACCATTTTATCACTTCACTTCTCCATACCTTGTTAATATCATTATGATTATCCACATCGTTGTTGAGTTGATTTGATTGATAGTTAGCGATAAAATTGCTTGATTCAATTGTAAGGGCCTACTCGATCGCTCACAAAAAGCAAATGTTTTTGCGGCGACACACACATACTTCAGCGATTAATCAACACAGCTCTTTAATAGTAAAGCCTAGTGCTCTGTAAGTGGAGACGGGAAAATCCAGTTTTCGCCATGTAGCACCAGCTCTAAAAACGTCTTAGTCCCCCTCTAAAAATAATGCTAAAGAATAAATGATTTATACGTTATAAAAAAATCATGCAATAGCAAAAAATTACGTAAAAAATATTAGAATTTTATCAAAACCCTCAAAATCTGAATAACCTCAAAATTTAATCACAGGGTGACCAAGATATAATAAAAAAAATTTCCAGCAATTTTTTTTTGATTTCGAGACGTTTTACTTCATTTGCAGTTATTTTTTGAAATTTTGGAAACAGCCAAAATTTGGAAACAGATTTTTTCGTAAATGAAAAAAAATTCGTTTCAAACTTTTTTCGTACCTTGGTGTGAATTGTAGGTTTTCGGCACCCGATTTGGAAACTTTCTGCAATTTTGTCGCAAATGAATATGAAATTTGTGAACAAGTACACCAAACAACGTTAGAAAACGTCGAAAAAGAACCCAGAAGGAGGAATTGATTGGCGAAGAAACCAACTTTATGCCACGAAAAAGTCGAAAATCTCACGATAATCCAAATATTTTGTGCAAAAATTTATTCTAGCTGGTCAGGGTTGTTGAAATTGTGGAAAGCGTGTGGATGGCGGAAACCACGTCATTACTACGCGATTTTATGCTGAAGTATGGACTCTTTTAAGGTAAGCTCCTCTTCCAAAAATATTCCCCTCAAACATTTTTTCTCTGCAATAAAGTGATAAAACATTCCACCTGAAAATGGTTTTTAGGAAGGTGGGGTCGTGGAGGAATCGTGTCCCCTGACGAGGACTAAATGGATTTTGATGAGCCTAGTCGGTTGTGGATTTGTGCTAACGCTCGTCTTCATGGTCGAAGTTACCATTTCGCTTATCGGGAGACGAACGCGGATCGACTTAGAGGAGGAAAGAGACGAAGAATTAAGAAGTCCAATTAAAGAGTTTTATTTGACTTATTTTATAATTCGATATTTGTTGCTTTAGGACGAGCGAAAACGCGGAAATCCAACGCGGCAAGTCCTGTGGAGCTAACAGTAGATGACGCCACCGCAAACTCTCGAGTCGGGTCGGTATGCACCGATGTTTCGGTTGTGTCCAACATTTCGCAGGTAATTTTTTTCGAAATAAAACTGGATTGACTTTACGGTGAAATTAATGAGGTAGTTTTCGATTAAGTGGATTTTCGGCTCAACTTCCGATCAGGAGCCGCGGAATTTTGTAAAATTCTATATCTCATTTGAAAGAGCATTAAAAACTGAACTGAATATGGTTTTCAGAACTTTGATGATCCACAACTCGGTGCACAAATTCCCCACAGCTGAGTGCACATAGCTGAGAGTGGTGTCATTCAACTCAGTTTCTGAAACTCTTTTGATTGCTAATAGCAAATAAAAATATAATCAAATAAAAAATATAATCAAAAATAAAATAAAAATATAATCAAAAATTTGCTTGGCATTATGTGTATTTAAGTTGACATTGGTTCTGAACGGATTAGTCCGGCCCCGGGAAATTTAAATTCAGAGCTTCGTTGTTTGACAGTGTTCCTTTAAACCAGAAATCCCGAAATTGCTCTACCAGAAAAAAGTGGTACTTATTTATTTTGTCCCCCCCCAAACCATATGATTTTTTGGTCGAATTTTTTTTCGAATTTTGCGTTGAAATTGTTGCCCAGTATGTAATTTGATGCGCTGATTCCGAATCTGAAAGAATTTTTGACGCGCGACGCGTCGCTACCGCACTATTATTTAGCATTTCTGACTTATATGTGGTCCTAAGAAGAACCGTTTGGGATTAATTCGCCCTAAGGAGGGCCGTTT
>SAUE01000048.1:72825-85284 GCA_009724625.1 Deladenus siricidicola
TTTTGCTTTGCTTTGCTTTCCTTTCTTTTGCTTTGCTTTGCTTTGCTTTCCTTTCCTTTCTGCTTTTGCTTTTTTATTGTCCTTTTTGGCGAGTTGTTGAAAGAAAAAAATTTCCTCAAAGACAATAAAAATGTTAAAATTTTTTGGATGTTTTGAAGTGGTTTTTGTAGTTTGTTTCTTTCCCGAGGAATGTTAGCGAAAGAATGTTGCACTGGCAAATTCAAATGTTTTGAACTAATTTTCGATTTTGCGCAGACAATCTGCATATAAGAAAATATTGAAAGATATTCATTAAAATCTCTCTCTCTCTCTCTCTCTCTCTCTCTCTCTCTCTCTTTCTCCCTCCCTCTCTTCTCTCTCTCTCTTTTATGCTCTAGACTTTTTTACAATGAAATGTTTTTTGGAGCTAAGAAGATTTTGAAAACATGTTTTCCAAGTAATAGCTTTGCCTTTATTTTTTGCTCGTTATTTTATAAAAAAAGATTTGTTATTTTAAAATGTTTTTAGCAGTTAGGGATGCACGGAGAAGGGGGGGGGGGAAGGGGCATGCTCCCCACTGAGATATTTTACAGGATTTTTTAAAATTTTTGCAAATTGACCCTCCCCCACCCATTTCATACACTTTTTGGCTGCTCCTCCCCCCACCCCCTTGAGCTAAATGGAAAACATATATATAGTGAAAGAGAGACATAGAGAAAGAGAGACAAACAATCACTGCAAAGGAGGGAGAGAGAAGGGAAAAAGAGAGAGTTTAGAGAAACAGCAATTAATAATTTTTTTTCTTCAAATCATTAAAATTATTTTTTAAAATATACTCAAAAATGTTAAAAATAGAAAATAATTTCGCAATAAAAATCAATAATTAAAAATAATAATTTCCTCACCATATTTTTCTTTCTTTTATATCTTACATTTTCACTTTATTTCATTTTATTTCATTTTATTATTATAAATTATTTTATTTATTTTATTATTTTAATTTTTTTTAATTAAAACGGTAAGAAAAATTCCTAAAAAAATTTTGCCTCAAAAATTTTTTTTGTGTGCGTTTTTGGCGAATAAATCGATAAAAACTTTGAGAGCTTTTTTTCCTTTGAAAATGCGCTTTTTCTTTTTTTTCTTTAAATTTTATTTTTTATTTTTTTTGGTTGAATTTTAAATTTTCCTTTTTAAACGAAATTTTTTTTCGGTTTTTAAATTTTTAAAAGCTTTTTTAAGGAATTTTTTGAGTGTCTTTTCGGGGGCTTTTTTTTGAAAAGGCATTTTTGGGGTACATTTTCCTAACATATTTTAGAGGTGTCTTTTTAAATGCGTTTTTGGGGTGCATTTTTTGGGGTGGTGCATTTTCTAATGCATTTAAGTGATGGTGCATTTTTCGTATGCATTTTTGGTTTGCATTTTTAAGCATATTTGGGGTGAATTTTTCTAATGCGTTTTTATTAAATATTTATTTTTATAATTAAACCAAATAATGCTTTGTCTCGTGAAGGCGAGGGGCGTTTATTAGACATTTGTTTTTATTATTTTTATAAATAAAATTTTATTTTATTCTCAAAAAAATATGAATTTATTTAATTGTAAATTTTTATGTAAAATTTGCCATTTTTAAACAATTTTTTAAATTTTAGATGTTTACAATTTTTATTTTTTATTTTATTTGCGTAAACATTTTTGAATTTTTTTTATGAAATTTGTCTTTTTCCATTTTTATTTTATTTTAAAAGGAGGAATGAGGAGAGGAGGGAGATCGAATGTCGGAAGAGCGGATTTAAATTTAATTTTCAGCGGTTATGAATAATTTATTTTAATGGAAATTAAGACATTTTTTGTTGCAACAGAGAAAGAGGGAAATAGATAGATAAAGTAAGAGAACGTGAGAGAAAGAGAGAGACAGAAAGCAAGAGAGAGAACGGGAGAGAACGAGAGAGAGGAGAGAGAGAAAGAGTGAGAACAGAGAGAAAGAGAAAGAGGAGGGGAGAGAGATAGAGAGAGATTTGTGCCAAGTTGTCTTACAAAATCTTACTTTTTACCAAATTCTCATTGCAGGTGTGCCTCAAATTGGAAAATGGGCCTCTCGCCTCGCCTTCTGCTCAAGTCGTCGTTCGGCTCGGGCGGCTCGGCGCGCTCCGCGTCGCCCTCGCCTTCCACCAACTCCAGCCACTCGTCGCTGAATGGCGCCGGCTCCTCGCCGCGCCACACCCACAGCAGCAACAGCAACAACAGCAGTCGTGTGGGGCCGTCGCCGATTGCCACGCACTCGTACGGCCTCTTCGCCTCCTCCTCGTTCTCGTCCACGCAATCCGCCGACTCGTACGGCTGCGTCGCGGCGCAGCAACAACAACAGCAGAAGTCGGCCGGCGATGTGCTGCGTATTGTTAGCGAAGAGAAGCTGTGTGTGGTGAGGAAATATGGCGCGCAGGAGGAGACTTTGGTAGGCTGTGAAATTAATTAAAATACAGAATACGGACATATAACGGTAGGATACAACCATTTCGCTACAGTATACATACGGTTACATGCAATAAACTAAAGTAAATAAAAAATATGTGTTGTAACCAGGAAACGTCAAAAACCACACAATTGACACAGATAGGTTCAATTCCATAAAAATGATAAAAAATATTCTTCGTAGTCGAGTTAAAACGTGTGCAAATCCGTTGGATGTGAGTGTCAACAAAAAAATATTAGTTAATTTTCTTGAAAATTTTGCGCGTATTGTCAGGATTGGGAAGTCGCCCCCTCCCATATAATAAAGTGATGAAATATTTGCAAGCAAACATAAAACACACACACACACGTGGGACACAAAATGAGCAAGTTGTCAACAAAATGTGTTTTTTGTCTGTTTTGTAGGGAAAAGTGTGTTTTGCAAAGGTGGCAAACTCTTTTTTTGCATCTTTGGGTTAAAATTTTCCATTTTTCTTTTACGTGAATGGTCCATTTCCGGAAGATTTAGAGGAAAAAGTGCTTATTCGGTACAAAAATTATAAGAAAATTTCAAATTTCTTTTTGAAATTTTCCGCTTCCGTTTTCTAGTTTTTTGGGTAAAATTTTCCGTTTTCCATTTTCAGAAAATAAAAGTTTTTTTTTCCATTTTCCATTACGTAAATGAAAATTTATTTCCTTGCCAACCTGATATTTTGCCACACGTATATTTACGTAATATAATTAACCAAATAATTCCAAAAAAGTTGGAATAAATTATAAATACAAAAAATCATAAAACTAAATGAGTTCAATCAACTTCATCATAAAAACGATCAAAAAAGAGACTGAAAGAGAGAGAGTGAGAGAGAGTGAGATAGAGAGAAGACAGGAGAGAGGAGAGAGAGAGAGCGAGGGAGAGTAAGAAAATTATTATGGCATACGCAAGCGTTTGTGGAATTGGACTCATCCAATATGTGTGTTCCACACAAGCCCCGCATTCTACCATACGAGTTTCCTCATTCGTGAAAAGCCACTTCAGTTACGCAAAGTCATTCTCGTTAAAGATTGGATTAATGCTTCAAAAAGTATGGAATGAATGTCAATTTTTTGTTTGAAGGTAAGCTCGACCGTCGACGGAATGGGTCGGGCGGCCGGAGTCACGCCGCTCTACCTCCACGTCAGTCAACAGACGGCTGGCCGCATTCTCGACTACGTGAATCGCAACGGTCTGCCGCTAATATTCCTCAACGGTAACGCGGTGGGCGGGCTGGGCGAATTGCGCGCGCTGGAGAAGAGCGGTTTCGTCGCAGAAGCGTTGCGCGCGCGCACCTACGATCTGGTGGTGGTGGGCGGCGGAGCGGTGGGAATTGCGGCCGCCAGAGTAGGCCCAATTACTTTTTAATGGATTTTTGGACAAAATTTATTGAAATTCCCAAACATAATTCAAAAATGGCTGTCTTAGTGAAAAAATTATAAAATTATCCCCCCCCCCGGAGAACCCTCTCCCTACATATATAACACAGTAAAACGCAAAAATCGATTAAACATTTTTAATGTTTGAAATTATTTGTACGCCAAAACATTTAATTTATCGCTGCCGCTAACCTACGAGAACCATAAAAGTAGAAATAAAAGAAATTGACCGGGTTCAATTTTTGAAATTTAACGAATCTTTCAATTGGTGAAACCTTCAAATGCCTTCAACTGGTGAAAGATATTAAAATAGAATTGAAAAAATTGACTAGATTCAATTTTTAATTAAATATTTAGTGGAGATCTTGTCCTGGCCAAAGCAACTTCTCATAGCAATCCTTAAATAATATAAAAAATATGCCCTGAAAATTTGTTCAGGAGGCGGCACTTTTGGGCAAAAAAGTCGTCCTCATCGATCATACCGTAAGCGACGAGCACAACGACGCTATTAGCAATTCACTTTCAGACGAGCGCGCAAATTGCACGCGTCCACGCTCACTCGGCGCGCATTGCGCGAACGCCGGCGTACTGCCGAAGCGATTGCTTCACGAAATGGCGACGTTCGCCGAGAAAAATAGTATTTTCTATTAAAATTTCTTTACGAAGGCATATTCTGCATGAAAATTGGCAATTACAGTATGCCAAGCCCGCAAAATTATTTAAAAATTAATTTCCACCGGAGAATGACTTTCATCTCTCAAAAAGCTCCAATTTTAATTGAAATTTTTTCATAAACAGAATGCCTTGGCGAGCATCGCACTTCATCATCATCGTCATCCTCACAAGACGAATCGTCTCCCCCTCCGATCGATTGGCACAAAATGGCGGACGCAATTCACGCCGAGGTCGAAGAAGTCGGCGCCAGCCGTTGCGCCCAACTCGACCAATCACAGGTCAAAATTTTTTTTTAATTTCAGAAAGAAATACTTCAAGAAATTTACGCCTTCCACTTCGCACTAATGCACAATTTGAAATACAATTTTTGCGAAGTTGAATACGTTCAATTTTCCCCCATAACATGAGGATGGTGCCACCAACGTTCATTGTCGAAAAATAACTCTTTTTAGGATTTAGGGCATCCATCCATAAGACTTTTTTTTCTCGTAAACAGTAGGATTTTGTATAAAAAACTCTAGATAGACAAAAGCTGAGAGGGGGGGAGATGGTGGGGTAGCATATATGTATGTATAATTTATAATTTCAATCCTCAAAACATTGCGTTCAGGTGGAAGTGATCGAAGCGCGCGCGGTTCTCACCGGCCACCACGAGGTGTGCGCCGAGCGCGCGGATGGCTCGCGTCGAAGCATTTGCGCGGACAAGATTCTCGTCGCCGTCGGCCGACGCGCCACACGGCCGCGCTTCCCCGGCGAGGACGCCGCCACCGCGCGTCAATTTCACATTACCGCGTAAGTGCGTTCAGCACAAAATTTGACTATTTTTTCGATCAAAATTGAGTAAATTGTATCTTTTAGCGATGAATTTTTCGCGTTAAAGCGCCAAAATCCAGGCCGAACGCTTTGCGTCGGCAACGCGGACCATTTATCGTTTGAAATTGCGGGTATTTTGAACGCGTTCGGCAATGAAGTTACGGTAGGAAAAATAACCAACTAAAAAAAACTCGAAAAATTAAAAAAAAAAGTGAAATCAAATCAATTTCATGATTAGTTGAAATAGCAAGATGGCATTATTTTATTTCAACTTCGCTAAGTTCTTGAAATAAAATGATTTTTTACTAGCCATTTCGATTTCAAGCATTCAAAATAGAAATTCATTTTGCGACCATTTCTTATTAAAAAATTTTTCACTGGAATGAAAACGTCGATATGCTAAAATTTAAAACATCCACATAAATATTATAATATGCTAAACCGATTTTTTTTTAAATTAAAATATGCTGAAATAAAAAGACTTCGAACACATGGAATTCGGCTCGCTGCATGAATTACAAAAGTATGTATTTGAACGTACGGGAAAGGGAAAGTGGCTAGGTTCAAATTTCAAAAATAATATAAATAAAAAAATTGTCTGAAGTTTATTTACTCATTCATTTATCTTTTTTTGCCGAGGTTTATTTATTCTAATATTTATCATTTTTCCTTTAGATTTTGGAAGAGGACAGCAAAAACGAAAGAAGAGACGTAATTTTGGATGCGGAATTTTCCCAGCGAATTCGCAAAGATTTGGCGATACGTGGCGTCAAATTTTGCAGGTATGGCAGGTCTTCAATAAACTTCGCAAATTTTACGGATTTAAAGCATGCTAAAGCTTGCAAATTTTGCAAATTCTGTAGTACGTTAAACCTTGCAAATTAAACAAATTAAACTTTGCTTAAAATCTCGGAAAATTGTTTTTAAATATTTTAAAAGCAAAATTATCGAAATTAAAAATTATTATTTGTAATTACACAAAGCAATTTAAAAGCCAAATAAGTTCAGAGGTCGAATTGTAAATGTGAATACGGTACAGTGCACATCTACCGTACACACTGTGACGGTTCTCTTCGAAGAAGTGGCGCAAAATGGTGAACGGCTACAGTACGAGGGGGAATTTGATACGGTAGGTATATGACACGGTATTATAAAAACTTGAAAAACGCAAAATTTTCGAAATTGCAATTTATTTTTGAAATTTTGCTAATTTTCAAAAGTTTGCATACTCTGCCAATTTGCAAATTTGCAGATAATTTCCGCGTTGAGTTATTCGTCGGCGGAATTGACCGCGTCGCTCAACCTCGCCGCGTTTGGCGCCAAATTAACGCGCACCGGCGCGGTGGAGACGCGCTGCGGCCAGGCGGTCGGCGCGCTGCCTAACCTCTACGCGGTGGGCAATTGCGCGCACGACAATACGCAAGAGGCCAACGGCGCGCGCGAAAATTGCGCGGCGAGCGCAGCAAAAGAGGCGCGTGAGCTGATGCGCCGGCTCTTCACAGGATCGTCGGTTACGGTAGGCGTTCTTACAGTTTTTTTAATTTCAACTAAAATTATTGAATAATTAAATTTTTATCGGACTTTTTGAAAAAATTCGCAAAATAAATTTTTTGAATTAATTATTCGAATAATTATTTTAATATTGAATTAATTATTAATAATAAAATTTATTACAAAAAACACTACTATAGTATCTATAGTACGATAGGGAGATTACAGGTGGACTGTAGCTGCACGCCGACCGTAATCCTCACACCGATACCGTACGCCGAATGCGGTCTCAGCGAGAAGTTCGCGGTCGCAAAGCACGGCGCCGAGCATATCGCAATTTACGAAAGCACATTTTGCGACAATTCGGCGATTTGCAAGAGCGAAAACGTGTGCAAAATTGTCTGTCTGCTGTCGGAGCAGGTCTGTGTGTCACAGCTACCGTATACAATATATCGAATGTTTAGTTGACAAACTTTTAAATTTCCAATTTCAGGAGCGCATTATCGGCGCTCAGATTTTGGCGCCCGACGCGCCGCTTCTCATCGACGCGCTAGCGATGGCGCTTCACGTCGAGGCGCGCAAGTCGCAACTCGACGCGTTCATCAGCGCGAATTCCGCGCTCAGTCAGGTATTTTGTTGTGTGCCACGCTTCTAACACATATCCAAAACGTTTGTCTGAATGTACCAATAAAATCTTCGGATTTCAGCAGTAATGGTGACAAATCTTAACAGTAAGAAAAATCAAATTGTCTTTTCGATCCTGAAATCAACAAGAAATCTATAGGACATGTACTCTGTTCTGTTTCCCAATCAGTAATTACAAGAGATGCATCAAGCCTAACATTGAAACCAAGCCTATGTCCGAAGCTGAACCCGAGTAGCAAAAAGATCCCGAGCCCGACTATCAACCAAGTGCCGAGCCCAACTAAAAAAATCGGTATTAGCCGAGTGCCGCGCACGAAAAAAATTTAATTAACTTTTTTGTAAATATATATTTTTTTATATTTGGTAAGAGGGCTGACATCTCAGGGTTGGACGGAAGTAAAAATTTTAAAATATTAAAAAATTTTCTTTACAGGGAAAAACGAAAAAAATGAAACTCTCCTCCAATGGAGGTGCCCGATGCACTTGCCGGGCCCCTTTTGAGGGGGGACCGGACCAGACTCGACCGTCTTATGGCCGGTCGGTTAGGCTGACCGCCCCCGACCGTTTAGGCTGACCGCACGACCACGGCACTTCGATCTCCTACCCCTTCCAAGCGCGCCCCGAGGAACAAGGCGCGCCCCAGCCGGACTACACATCGCCATGACCGTCAGAGACGGTGGGAAGTTGGGCCAAGTGGCCTGAGTCGTGAACCACAAACACGACGGCGGCGTCGGGGACGTGACCCGGTTTATACTCCCCCAGTCACCTGTGGGGCTTACCGTCTTAAGTACAACTTTTCGAATCCGATCGAAGTCATAGCGATGCTGTGTCCGGCTGGAAAGCGTGCCTGGCACTAGGCAGACTGCTTTTCGTTGAGGGAGCGGGAAATTGCCGGCGCTTATATAGCCCACTTCCGGCGATTCTCAATTCCCAAATAGGTTTCAGCGGACGTCAGACGACGAGACGCACGCATACTCTCTTGCTTTTTTTTCGCATCCCTGCGCTTATTTTTTAGCATTTTTTGCTTATTCAAACTGAATTCAAATTAGATCCACATTGCTGCCTCCAGACAACGACGACCCTCACCCAACTACAGTTGTTTTTCTCTCAAAAATATTAAGCTAAGCAACAGTTTTCATAACAGTGCTCGCCATAATTGTAAAATACATACTTATAACCGTATTTCTTTCTTGCAGATGCTTGAGAATTTGTCGATAGAGTCGCCAAAGTGCGTGGTCGACCGTAAACCGCCGTCGTCCACCTCGTCAATAGCTGCAATAAATAGAGCAAAAATTTTCGCTTGAAATTTTCTAATTCACTTTTTGGGTTCGAAATGGGGTGGTGATGTCACTTAATTTGAGTTTAAAATAAATATATAGATCCATGTTATCATATATATTGTTGAGCATACATGTTGATGTTCACTGTATTCATATTCAAAAACATTTGACTCCAAACCTTTGAATACCTTATTCGGAATCACTTTTGACCGCCGATTCAAACTAAAAAAAAGTGCGCGACTTTGAATAATTTGCAGAATCAACTACGAATTTAATTAAAAAAATTTAACGAAACAAACATTTAGTTTTGGCAAGCTGTAACTTGCCAAATATGAAATGCATCCGTGCATCATCCACTGCATCCGGCACAAAGTCTAATGCAAAATTTATTTTTGTCAAATTCAAGAAAAAAATCCGTCCGTTTTTTAGAATTTTGGATTTATTTCGGATGCAAAAAAAATCAAAAAGTTCATTTTGGATGTAAAAAAGATACAAAAAGCAGAATTCAAATGTATCGGGATGCAAAAACGATGTATGTACATACATTTGAATCCGAATGCGTTCGGATCTATGCGGATACATTTCTTACAATATTGGTTAAAAAATGGTTTTGTGCAAAACTGAACGCATACTTCGTCGCCTATGCTCTTCGAAAATAATTTTCAAAGTAGGTTTTAAATTGTTGAAAATAATATTACATTTCTAAGAAATTTGATGAAATAAAAAAGAACACATTCATATGTTTTGAAAGGTTTTTTACTTGAAGTCTTTGTGCACAAAATATTCACTAGGTTTTAAATATTGATAATTAAAAACATATTTGGAAAAGCATTATTTATCAATGATATCGGTATTTTTGCAATAATATTCAGTTTTTGTAATAAATTTTTATATTTATAAATAATTTTATAAATAAATATTTACAAAAATAAACATTTTTTCTAGATTTACGTCCTATCTGGACAAGAAAAACAACATTGTTGCAAAAAGGAAGAGAGAAGCAGAGAGAGGGAGAGAGAAAAAAATAAGGAAAAGAAAGACATAGGGAGACAGAGGAACAGAGAAAGCAATGAAAAAGAAAGAGACAGAGAAAACAATGAACGAGAAAGATAGTAGAAAGATATAGAGAGAAAGAGAAAGTGAGAGAGTGAAATAGAAAGAGAGAGAAAAATAGAAACAGGGGACAGAAAGAGAAAGAGAGAGAGATAGAGAGACAGAGGAAGACAGAGGAAGACAGAAAAAGGCAGAAAGATTTAACGAAAACAACTGGGCTCAATTTTTTTCATTTCCAACAAAACAATCTTCACACATTTTTGGCCAAAATGTCCGATTTTTTATGTGTTATTGCCAGTCGGTGCCGCCGCCGCCGCCACTCAATTTCTCCATCAATTTTTTTCTTGTTTTATTTTCTTTTTTATCTTGTTGTTGTTGATGTTGTTGTTGTTGTTGAATGTGTAAATCGTAATTTATGTGTTCATTTCATTCGGCGTACATATGTATGTTTGTGTGTTAGTGTACTGTAATTGTCTCAACTGGTAAAACCAACAGCAAGAAAAAAACAAATAAAAAATCTTTATTTCATTTCGCTCGTCTGTGTATCTATAATATGTATCTACGATGCTGAATTTGAGAGCAATTAATGAGCCATTTAGTTCAATTGCGCAAAAGTTGAACATTTAAAAGTTTCAAAGTCGAAGAATTACTCGCCATTAAAATGTTATTTAATGTTTCACAGACATATCTTTTTCGCCTTTTTATCTCTATTTCTATATTTCTCTCCCTTCTCTCTCTCTTTATCTCTCTCTCACACACACACCCTCTCTCTCTTTCCTTCTCACTATGTTCTCCTTCTCTTTTTCTTTCTCTCTCTTTTTATTTTTTTCTGGATATAGTGAGTCTCTCTCATTATCCCCCGCGTTATTCTTTTCTTCCATTTATGTCGTAATTTTCAGTTTTTGCATGATCACCGTAATATCTTTTTCGCTATGCTTAGTTTTTAGCATTGTCCATCATTTCTCTACAAAATTTCCTGTTCTCGCGCTCTCTCTCTCTCTGCCTCTTTTTCGCTGTCATTGTCTTTTTTGTTTTCTCTTAAATGTTGCGGACCGATCGAAAATTTCCAGCACAAATCGCAACAATTTCGCCATTAAATTCTGCTGAAACAATTAAACGCATAAATTCCAAGCAAAAATCACATAAAACTCATTCGATTTCGCCGCATTTTCGACTGTCAACGAACTCCTACAAAATTTTTTGTCTTTCATTTATCGGCAAATTTCTCCCATTTTTCTTCCTTTTTCATCATTTTGTGTGTTGTGTGTGTGTGTGTGTGTGTGATGTGTGTGTATTGTGTATGTGTTGTGTGTGGTTCTGTATTTTGGTATGTGTTTGTCTGCGATGTGTTGTGTATATGTGTGTTGTGTGCTACGTATGTGTATTGTGTATATATGTATGTTTGTGTATATGTATGTGGTGTGTATTGCGTGGAGAGAGAAAGAGAGAGATGGGTGCATTTAGCATCATCACTAAATAATATGAAATATAGCTTTGCATTGTCGAAAAAAAACAACCGAAAAAATTTTCGGTTGATGCAAAATTGAAGAAATTGAAGAGAAAAAAGTGGTGTGAAGAAGAAATGGCTAATTTGCATAATTTCTTCACACATTTCGGCAAAAAAATCAATTATCGGCTTCAATTTCTTACAATTCCCCCCCCCCCCAAAAAAAATTTTTTTGCCTACCAAATTTTATTTATTTTTACTTTATTTAATTTATTTCATTTTTGATTTATTATTATTAAATTTTATTGCGATTACAAACATATGTAATTGTGAGTACATAATTGCGAATTAATCATTGATTATTGTAATTGCGAAAGAGACGTATCAGGAATTGACAAATAATACCGTAAAGAAAATATAATTACTACTATATCAGTGATCGATCGATCATCGATCATCATAGAGAGACTGAGATGCATAAAGAGAAAAAAAGAGAGAAAAAGAGAGAAAGAGAGAAAGAAACAGACAGAGATACATAAAGAAAAAGAAGGAGAGAAAGAAAGAGAAGAAGAAAGAGAGAGAATTTATACAGTAAGAAAACTGATAATTGTGCTACCGTATGTGCGTGCAATACTATTATACAATTTATGTGGTTTGGAAAGTTTTATTTTTGCTTTACGTCAAAAATAAATCAAAATTAATGCTGAAAAAATCGCAAAAAATTTTTTGAGTCGGAAAAATGTGTTTTTAATTTGAAAAACAAAAATGATTTTTTGCAGATTTCCGCTAAAAATTTAGCAAACCAATAAAGAAAGAAAATTTACATTTTTTTCGTAAAAAATTTCAATTTTTTCGAGAAAAAAATTGCCTTCGAATGGAGATTTTCGTCAAAAATTTAAATTTTTGAATGATTTCTTCTCTCGCGGCCAATTTCTCTCTTCGCTTTAAAACTAATACTGTAACATGATCTGTAGATCCACGCAAATCCACTGTGTTCATCCCCTCCTTCCCTATCTTCTTTCCCTCTCCCCCTCATCTCCCGCTTCCTTGCCCTATCCCCTCTCTCTCCTCACGCTTTCCCTTCTCCTCTCATCACCACCATCTTTCTTCCCCTCTCCCTTTTCCCCATTCCATTCCACTCCCCCCTCTGCTTTTCGACACTTTCACACCCGATTTGGGCACTTTTTTGGAATTTTCGCCGGAAATGGATATCGA
>SAUE01000048.1:90561-102555 GCA_009724625.1 Deladenus siricidicola
TATGGATTTCACGTACATACGTAAATTCTTTGTTTGCAAATACCTAAAATTTGCAAAAACACATAGAAATGTGTGTATGTGTGTGTGTTTGAAAGCATTTCTCCCTAACCACACAAAAATACCAAAAATTATAATAACGTTTAATCTCGCGGGCGTATGTATGCTAATTCTCATGATTTTATCATTGCCTGATTTCGTCCGTCAAATTCTCATGTTCCCTTCGAAATACACACCGTTTGCTCCCTAAATCACACAAAATAACACACAATACATAAATAATAATAATGCACACAACAAACACATCGATTTTTTCCTGGATTTATCGCCGCTGATTTTGTTGTTGCATATACAACATATTCGCTCTTTTGAAACTTTTTCAAGAACAATCGCCTCATTTTTTGTTGTTCGACGAACACGAGGCACTACGTTTCTGGCCAGATATATTAAGCCGATTAAACCAAACCAAACCGATCGTCTCCTCTCGTCGTCTCATCGTCGTCGGCGTCGTCGTTGGCGGTGCTATCGCTTTTTGAGCCAGAAAAAAAGAGAGTATTTGATTTTGGACAAGAAATTGTCCTCGAAATTGTCCTTTCTTTCTGATCGCGAACGAGCGAATTAAAACGAGCGTCCCCACCTCTATTGTATTGTATTGCATTCGTTCAATTACAATACTTTTATTGTTGTGTATATTTTATCAATCTGAAAAAAATTGGCTGCTGAACGCACTACAGTAGACAAGCGTTGGTTTTGCGTGATGCAGGTTGAGGGTAGGACACCACGCTTTGAAGTCGTACAGTGTGTAGTCGAGCCTGCACTACATCATCAGAAATTGAGCACTCAAAGCGTTGAAAGTAATTCCGATAACCATGGCGGCGCTATGACGAGAATATCTTCAAATAGTTGCAATGATATAGATAAGATAGCCGCAGTAGAGGCGGTCAATTCTGATAATAATAATAATAATTCTGATAACAATAATGATGACACCAATCCGATGTGCCATTTGACATTGCCGGCGCTTCGCGATCCCCACAAAATTAAAGGCGCTTTGAAGCTCAGCTCTCAGACCAAGCACACGTCGCTGCGCAAAAGCGTAAAAATTGACGCATCGCCACGTGTGATTACGGAAATACGCCGCTATACGGCCGAGGACGAGAGCCACTACAACGAATATCGCACAACAACAATCAGCTCTATTCTCAAACGAGAGCGAAATCGCCAGCGGCGTGAGGAGGGCATCCTCGACAATGAGGATAGTTGCGATCGACGCCGAAAGCGGGAGTCCGAGTGGGATACGTTCAGCAATCTTGTGAATAGAGACGATTTTGGCCATTTGAATGGAGGAGTGAAATTTCAAGTAAGCGATAAAAGCAACGAGCCCATCGATCAGAAACCGGCGACGATCGCGGTGACCACCACGTCGGTGATGCGGCCCGACAGTGTCACCTACGCTAGGGCGCAACGCTATCCGGGCACGCACAGCCTCCAAGAGAACTCGCATTGCCATTACAGTCACAAGAAGCGCTTCAGCGAGCAAAATGCCAGCCATCACGGCCAGAATTATCAACGATATTCCACGTATAAGAAATGCTTGAGATTTCTCATACCCTTCAAACTGTTCCTTGGACAGAAGAAAAAATGTAAGATTAAATGAATACAATGTTTTTAAAAACTTTATTTAGTTTAAATTAAACTATTTAACATTTAATAAATAACATTAAAATTGTTTATGTTGTGGGATTGTGTTAACGGTGAGAAGAAAACAATGAAGAAAACAATAACTATTTTTTAAAGTTATATTTTTCACAACAAAATATATCATATGTACATATGTATTATACATACATAAAGGGTGGAAAAAATTTTTAATTTTTGAATTTCCTTTTTTCGAAAATTTCGAAAAAAATTTGATTAATTCAATCTCGCTTATATGTGTACATGATTTTTTGCAAAAAATACTTAAAATAAACTTGAAAATTTTTGTTAGTTCAATTTTAGGTTGACAAATTCCTTCATAGACTCGTGTGTATGTATGTATGTATTTATAAACTTTGTCATGATTATTAGTTCTGTTTTTAAACAACAGGAAACTATGTTTTTGACACAAAAACATATTATGGCAAAACATATTTTGGTGCATTCTCCAGAATGACGTAGGCATAGCCTAATATAACATTTTGAAAATTTTTCCACAGTAATTAAATACAGATGTCGGTGGAATAACCGGAAGAACTTACCTATTCCCCGAAGTACTCCTATCCAAATTTTAATTTTTTTATTTTGTAAACCATTAAAAGTTATCTGTATTTGTGACGTAATACACACACACCTACATACAAGGAAACTGCCAAGAGTAATAAATGTAACTAACCGCAAAAAAATTTGTTCTAAAAAGACGGAGAAAGAAATGTGACATGAGAAAGCTGTGAAACGTAAATCAATTTTTTGTAAACAAAACCCATCGATTTGAGGGTTTCTTTCTACGGCCATTTTGGTTATATTTCTTTTTTCATTTTACCTTTTTCTCTTATTTTTATTATTATTTATTTATTTCTCTGCTTAATTTTTTCTGTGTTATTTCTCAAATTTTTTCTTTATTTATTTTTTTGTATTTTTCCCACCTACAATTCTTTTTTTTTTCTTTTTGCATTTTGCATTTGCACCTTTTTCTTTACCGTTCACTGTTCACTATTCATTTTTCTCTGCTTCTCCAACCTCTACGCAATGCGTACGTAGCCGCCATTCTTCTCACGCCTTTTTCTTCGTACGTTTGCAATTTCTTCCTTTTTGTATTGTTTTGTTTTTCTTATTCCTCCATTTTCAATTTCAATCATTCCACAAAATTATAGAATTTTCGTCTCATGAACTGTAGCATTTTGACAAATCAATTCTTTTTCTCCATTCATCATCATCATCATCATCATCATCATCGTCTTCATTATCATTATCATCGCTGTTGCTGTTGTTGTTATTGTTGTTACCTTTCAATATGATTTGAGAGAGAGAAACGGGGTAAAATGATATTTATGTACATATATGTATGTATGTGTAGTGTACACAAACACACTGAAACACACTAACACACACTAATTTTGTTCGAATTCTTATTAAAACAAAACGCGGCGGCCAAATAATATATTTATTATAATATAATAAAATATATAGTCTTGCCGGTTTACAAAATTCTAAACTAATTCTCTAATTTTCAAGACATTCGTATACATTTATTTATTTACATATTTACCTGGCGGCATATTTTTATGTGAAAACAAACAAATGCCAAAAATATTTGACATAAAGCCAAAAAGTCAAAAGTGTATGTTTTTTTCTATTTTATTTTAATTTCTTTTTTTGGAATAAACCTTAACTTCCACGACGCTTTATTTTTGCGATAATATTGCGAATTTTTTTTATTTTTTTGCAAAAAACTCTTTTTTGCTATTTTTAACGATTATATTTTGTTTACTATTAATGATTTGAAAGCGCTTATAACAGTTTTATTATTTATTATTTATATTATTTGCTTTTCAAACTGGAAAATTGGAAAGTTTTTCAAAAAATTTTTGTGCATTTGAGCGCAGAAATTGTCTGAAATACTTGAAAAGACCAAAAAATATAGTTTTTGAAGTAATTTTCGACTAAAACAAACGCTTTTTTACAATTTGCAAATAAAAACAAAAAATTTGTTTTCAAAATTTATTGACTGTCAGTTTTTTGCATTACTTTTTAATTGAACTTTTCAATACTTTATATATAAGCTAAGCTAAGGTCCTCTAAACTTGTGTAAATTTGTCCACGACCAAAGGCCCGTCCGATAATCTCTGGTAGACCTCCGCATCATTTGTGCTAGATTTTTCTAAGAATGCGATTATCTAGGAAAAATTTTTTCCGTTAATCTTTGGTAGACCTCCGCATCATCTGTTTCTAAGAATTTTATCTAGGAAAATGTTTTCCTTCCTTCTGAGAATCTTCTCACGGGAACAGAACAAACTTGACGCCAACTGATGTGTAGACTTCATTTATTTATCTGCAGACTTTATTAACTTTATTTAAAAAAAGTACCATTCAATTTGTAATTTAATTTCGAATCGAATAAAGCAAAACTCTTTTTTAAACTTTTTTTTCTAAAAAAGGTAGAACACGGGGTTTAGACCATTCGATTCGCAATATAATTTAATTTTTAATTTTTTTTAAGCACCGAGATCTGCCAGAGATTTTCGGACGTATGTACCAGGGGTGTGGAAATTTTCGATTTTCGGAATTTACCGAAAATCGAAAATTGTTACACCCCTGGTATGTACGTTGGGGTCTGTGCCGTAAACTTTAATGAAATAAAAGCGCTAATTTTTTTGTTTAATACATAATATTAAATAAATTATAAAAAAAGGAAGTACTATAATACATACTACTGTGTATATATTATTATCAAAAAAATGCATTCCTTTTCTCAGAAACATTCATTCATTTATTTCTTATTCGGAATTGAAATAAATTTATTTACAATGTTTTGGCATTTTTAATTTTTTTGCTTAGTTTTAAAAAAAGGAGAAATATTTTATTTTTATTCTTTAGCAAAAATTTTCTGAACGTTTATTTGCGTAGAAAAAGGCAAAATTTTTTTAAGGCAGAAATATTAAAATGTGGCGGAAAATATTTTTGTGAAAAATAAAATTTGAAACACATTAGGAGAAAAATATTGATTTAATCTTTTTTTCTCTTTTATTTCCATTTTTCGTTTTTTTTCTGATTCAATTTTTCCCTCTAAATCAATGCCAAATAGGCAAAAAAAAATTTCCTCAAACAATTTTGGTGGAAATTTTTTTAATCTTGAAATTGATTTCTTATTATTTTTTGTGTAACGTTAGTTTCTCAGTGCATTGTAATCCGGATAAATGTTTTCCTGAAGAATTTTTCATTTTTGTTTTTGATGTGAGTAATGAATGCTATGTATAAATTCACAACAATTTGCATCCACGAAGATTTGTATCCACACCTTCAGTTCCTGCAAAAACTGATTGAATTGAATTTGGTTTTCAGCAAATTGGTTGCAAACTTTTTGTGCAGTTGGATCCGTATTTATTACATAAATGAATGGATTTATTTTCTTTTCTTTTTGAAACAATTTTTTGTGAGCAGTGCTTTGACTTTTGAGTCAACCATGATACTACTCCGGTGACTTTGGAGTCACTCATTTTCATTGATTCAAAAAAGCTCAATTTTTCAAAAAAATGAAAATTTTTTTGAATAAACTTTGCTTTTCGCTTGTCTTCGCCAAAAATTTGAAATCGATTAGTGAAGAAAGTGAACGAGAAAATCGAAAACTCTGAAGGTAGACTCCGGAGTCATTATTAACTTTTTTTAGCCACTTTATTTCTCGTTTTCGTAAGTCACCACTCTTTATAACCAAATTCAATTATTTAAAAAAATTGAGAGAATTTTCAACTTTTATGAAAAACTTGGGTTTTTATTTTTCAACTCAAGGATTTTAATTCTTATTTATGTTTTTTGCGGTAAACATTTAAAAAAAAAGCAAAAAATAAGGTCCGGTTCAAGTCTGTTTATGAGTAATAATTAAATATTTTTATTATTTTTTATCGAACGATTAACGTTACTTACAGTTAAATCATTTGCAATTTATTTTGCTTACAGCCTTATTTCATTAACCAGCAGATTTAACTTTTATCTAATGTTTTACATACATATTACGCAAAGTTCACAATGTATCACAATTTAGCTTTAAACTTTACTTTTGTAATTTTGCTTCAATTTGCTTACATATATTATTACTATGGTATTTAACGTTGGTATATTTGCTGCTGAAAGTATTTAAAAAATCTGAATAGTCTGACTGGAATGTTGCAAAATCGTCATCGGAATTGACGTCAAAAAAAATTTGTGCGGAGAAAAAGAGGGCAATTGAGAGGCTGGGGAAAAGGGGGACCACCGCCTTGATGAAAAATGTCTGCGAGGACGTCCTCGACGAACTCCAATTCGTCCTCCTCCACCACCCAAAACACTAGTTACTGTAGCCTCAACAATAGAGACAATACTCTCGAAAACAACAACAACACCAGCAGCAACAACAACAACAACAACTGCGTAAATTATGGATGTAAACAATTTGAGAGATTGTGGAAGTTTTTTGCATAAATATGAATAAATTAATTTATTTTTGATGAATTTTTTTTGGTTTATTATTTTTATTTTTTGAAAAATTTTAGCTCAGCGAATTGAGGGCAAAGCGTTCGTGAGACGAGGAGCTCTTCGGCAGAAAAATGTGCACGAAATCAAGTAAGTTATTCTTCTTGTAATATGTTTATAAATTATGCACAAAAAGATAAAGATCTTTATTTATAAAATATTATTAAAACATAATATTATTTATACACTTTAGAGCTCACAAATTTATCGCTCGCTTCTTCAAGCAGCCCACATTCTGCTCGCACTGCAAAGACTTCCTCTGGGGACTCAACAAGCAGGGCTTCCAGTGCCAAGGTTTTTTATTCCAAAAAATTAGACGGAAGTTTAAAAAGTGAAATGGATATTTGCAGTGTGTACGCTGGTGGTCCACAAAAGATGCCACGAGTTTGTCAACTTCGCCTGCCCCGGCGCCGACAAGGGTGTAGATACGGATGTGAGTTTGAAGAGAATTATGTTTGAAAAATTAATCATGTTTTGATATACATAAGTCAAAAAAATTTTTAAATTGATTTTTCGTCATTTGAAAATTATTTGGGAAATGAAAAAGAGTTTAGGACCCCCGCCAACAGCACAAATGGAAAGTTCAAACCTATTCGTCGCCAACATTCTGCGACCATTGCGGCTCCCTGCTCTATGGCCTCATACATCAGGTACACATTTTTATTTTGTTACAGTACATACTGTAATGTACATACAGTATATACTGTAGGATCATGTGGCTTTGTGATAGTGTGGGTGTTATATTAAGTCTATTACCAGCGATGGAAGACGTTGGTTCTATTCCAGTAGGGGTGCTACTATTTTCAATTTACGATTTACGTATTTCCCAAAATTTAAGATTTAGGATTTACGAAAAATCAGCGAATTTTTGCTAATTTTTGAAAATAAAAAAGCCTTTCATTAAAAAAATTTTATAACATTTTTCCCAGTTTGATAATTTTCAACTCAATATACAATTTAAATTGTCGCAAAAAGTTTCTATTATGGGAAAAGGAAGTTAACGATTACGATTTCCGAAATTAAAAATAATTTTTGTTAAATATAAAAATTTATTTTTGTAGCACCCTTGAGAATTTTATCATGCGATTGATAAAGCAATCTTTCATTCTCTACCCACCTATGTATGTATTACAGTACAACCAATCGTTCTTTATTTCATTTTTTTAATTTAGAATTTGAGATGATCAACATAAATGTATCACTTTAGTTGTATATTTTACGATATGTATATTCCTTTCCTTTATAATTAATAATACACATGTATATACATATACATATGTGCAAATTTCAGGGTATGAAATGCCAATGTTGCGACACAAACGCCCATCATCGCTGCGTGAAATACGTGCCGAATATGTGCGGCACAGATCACACGGAGAAGCGTGGCCGCATCTACTTGAATATTCACGTGGCCGACGGAATTCTCAACGTTCACGTGAAAGAGGCGCGCAATCTCATACCCATGGACCCCAATGGGCTATCGGACCCGTACGTGAAGCTGAAGCTCATTCCCGACGACGGTCACGGAAAAGCGAAGCAAAAGTCGAAAACCTTACGCGCCACGTTGAATCCGATTTGGGACGAGAAATTCACTTAGTAAGTATTGATTTAGATACAGAGATTAGAAAACTAAGCTTAAATGCGATTTTCGTTGTAAAGGACAAATTTGTGAATCTAAAATCTAATCTCTAATCTAATATGAGAGTAGTAATATCTAAATATCTAAAAAAAGAAAAAAAATTGAAAGTTGTCGTCTGCTCTTTCGAGTACGCAAAAACCAAAAAAAAGGGGTTCGGCCGAAGCAGTGTTTTACCACTTCGGTTCAAATAAAATTCAAATACGTTTTGAATTTGAACTTTTTTCAAATTTAATTGAACTTGTGTCTTGAACTTTTTTAAAGTTCAGTTTGCCGATTCATTTTTTCATAGAAGATAAAATACTGGACTTTCAACGGAATTCGAATTAAGAAATTTTTATGTCATTTTTGCTTTTTGCTTGCATTTTTGACTCAGAATTAGCCAAATTTGAGCTCCTCTTCGTTGTAGAACTCTTATTACATATACATATACGTACATATATGTATGTAATACATATGTATGTAAAATAATGTAAAATAATCACAAAGAAAATATGAAAAACACTTTTTATGCGATTTTTAACTTTTATTTTGTTTTGGACTGAGAAAGAAAGTAAATGAATTATTTTTGTTTATTAATTTCTGCTTATTTTTAATTGAAAAATTTTCTCATATGGCTACACTAAAAATGGTTATTACTATTTATATAAAATACTCAAACAAAATATCACAAAAATCTAAGATCAGTTAAATATTACATATAAATACTTGTTTAATCATTGCTTCGAGACAGAAAAGACTTTATTTTTCAATATTTATTACATATTTCAATAACGTAGTTTCTTTCTATATTTTACGAATACATATATGTATGTACAAGAGGATATTACTGTAATATTATACATACAATTAGAATATTGCATCTTGTCATTTTTATTGTAAAGCATATCTTTACATAACTGGTATTTTATTTTCATTTATTTATTTATTTTATCTTCATTATTAAGATTGCCAATTAAAAAGTTTTCAAAAAAATTTTTTTTTTCACAATTTCAGTAAATTGGAGCCGTCGGACAAGGATCGCCGATTGTCGGTGGCCGTTTGGGACTGGGACCGAACGTCGCGCAACGATTTTATGGGCTCGCTGAGCTTCGGCATCAGCGAACTAATCAAAGAGCCGGTGGAGGGCTGGTTCAAGTTGCTCAACGACGAGGAGGGCGAATTCTACAACATTCGCATTCCGCCCGAGGACGAGGACGAGGTGGAGAATTTGCGGCAAAAAATGGAGGAAATGCACGCCAAAAACAAGTTCAAACACGGCGCGCGCTCCTCGTCGGGAATGCTGAGGCACGGAAACACGCACGGCAGTCAGAAGGAGGTGATCAAGGCTGCGGACTTCAATTTTTTGACGGTGCTCGGCAAAGGGTCATTCGGAAAAGTTTGCTTTTTAATATAATAATAACAAAATCGTGTACATTCATCATGTACTACATGTACTTTTATCAATTTTTTAAATTAAAAAAGTTTTATTAAAGTACATTTATATTAAAATGCGAAATGTATGTAGTATTTATATTTATGTTTATTATTATTTACCTTGTAAATTCCATCATTTGAAATTAACCTAAAATAAATACTTTTGCACTTATATTAAATAGGTGCTATTGGGCGAACATAAAGTTTCGAAAGAACTTTTCGCCATCAAAATTCTCAAAAAGGACGTAATCATCCAGGACGATGACGTGGAGTGCACAATGACGGAGAAGCGAGTGCTAGCACTCCCCGACAAACCTCCATTCCTCGTCGCTCTACATTCCTGCTTCCAAACCATGGTCTGAACTTGTTAAGAAATCTTAAATTTTCTTTTGCTAACAATCTTTTAATATCGGCAACAAATTCATCTAAATATAGATTTCCATGTAAAAGCATTAATGAATTGTTTATAATTTTTTATTATGGGGTTTATTTTATTTTATTTTTTTTGCAGAGTGAATACATATTTTGCAAAATCAAGCCAATTGATAAATGTTCAAGCAATTGAATAAAGCTGACTCAGCCCAGTTGAATAGATAAAAATTTCTAAATTTTTCAGGATCGATTGTATTTCGTGATGGAATTTGTGAACGGTGGCGATTTGATGTACCAGATACAACAAGTCGGCAAATTCAAAGAGCCCGTCGCAGTGTGAGTAATATGTACCAATATGTGTATTATTACACACATATTTGTATATGTATACATATAATTAAAAAAAAGATTGTTTTATTCAATACATATGTATTCGTAATATCACGATTTTGGCACAAAATCTATCCTCAACTATTGCAGATTCTACTCTTCGGAGATCGCCGTCGGTCTTTTCTTCCTCCACCAAAGGGGGATAATCTACAGGGACTTGAAGCTGGATAACGTGATGCTGGAGAGGGATGGCCACATAAAAATCACCGACTTTGGCATGTGCAAGGAAGGTATCGTCGGTGATGTGACGACCAAAACCTTTTGTGGTACACCCGACTACATCGCGCCCGAGGTAAAATCTTTTTTTTTAAATTTAAATCAGTCAGTATGTGGGTGGGATTGCTGTCATCGTCTATCTGGAGTTCCGATTCTGAACATCTCAAATATGTACTAAATAGTAAAAAATTACTAAATAGTAAACTACAAGTTGTTATTCCATTTTTATATCTTTTGAAAGCTTTCCTACTTACTTTAAACCATCGCTAGATAATAATACATGTATACGTATAAACTATATATGTATATGTATGTATATATGTATATATGCGTATGAATTAATTAATTAATTCTAAACAATTAATAATGAGCACAATTAATTATATACATATATTGTTTCAAAATCTCTACCTAATGCTCAACCTAAACCCATGACCCAACCTTACCCAATTTATTTATTTTCCACTCATTGCAGATAATCTTATACCAGCCGTACGGCAAATCCGTTGACTGGTGGGCTTTCGGCGTTCTACTCTTCGAAATGCTCGCCGGCCAACCGCCATTCGACGGCGAGGACGAGGACGAACTTTTCACGGCCATCACAGAACACAACGTCTCCTACCCCAAGTCCATGTCGAAGGAGTCGGTGCTGGCTTGTAAGGGTTTCCTCCACAAATCTCCATCTAAGCGCCTCGGCTGTGGTGCGTCGGGCGAGAGGGACGTTAAGGTTAGCTTTTTCAAACAATGCAAAAAAATTCTAATTGTTTTGCTTTCGAGATTATTTTTAAATTTTTTTATACAGCAATTTACATACATTTTTTGATACTTTTGCAGGAACATTCCTTTTTCCGAAGAATCGATTGGCTCAAAATCGAAAATCGCCAAGTTCAACCACCCTTCAAGCCGAAAATAGTAAGTAAATATGATAAAACTTTTAATAAATTACATAAATGGCAAGCAAAAATTAAAATATTCTAAAAATAAAAACGATTTTAAATGATTATTTTCTTTACCAAAAACAATTGTCTGAATATTGTGTGAATTGTGCTCGTAATACAAATCAAAAAAAAGTTTAATTATGTTTTATTCAGAATAAATATGAAATAAGTATCGTATATATTTGTGTGTAAATATTGTCAGTAATTCCATCTTTCAGATCAACAAATATAGCACCGAGAACTTCGACACTCAATTTTTGAATTTACCGCTGAAATTGACGCCGCCCGAGTGGGACGTGCTCGAGAATTTGAAGGGCGATGAATTCGGCAATTTCTCCTTTTACAATAAAGATTTCGCGATCGACGTCGCGTGCGCGGAGCCGATCGTTTTCGCGGAGCAAACGCTGGCCGCCACGAACGGCAGCGGCTAGCCAGCTTGCTAGCTAGAACTTTTCATACAAGAGTACCGTAACGCCGATTCGGCCGACCGTATTCGTCTCCATTTTGTAAAATGTTGTGGTGAACATGAGATTTTTTGAAATTGAGGCTATAATTAAGGGTAAGCTTTGCTCTAAAAAGTTGTGATTATATAAGCCTGCATTAAGGAGCAAAATAGGTAGTATACATGCATACATATGTATATCTTCCTTCATACGTATACAACATACATATGTTTATGTATGTACAATAACTTACTTTTCTGTTGTGAATGTGGCTGTCTGGCTGAAAAAAACTATACATATATATATATATATTGTCATTTCATTTTACGCAAATTTTATTAGATGCTTGTTGTTTGAGTGAATTTACGAACAAAACATTTTA
>SAUE01000593.1:2509-23265 GCA_009724625.1 Deladenus siricidicola
CCCACCTCCAGCTATAAATCTTTTAATTCTCGTAACAGTCTCTACTATATATTGTTGGGCGGGAAGAGGGGGGGGGTGGTTGCCTATGGAAGCGGAGGAGACAATTTTTGGTTTTTCTTCTCCTCCCTCCGAAAGCAGGGGAGCTTTTTGGAAAAATCAAATATTGAAAAATGTGGTTCTGGATTCTGCCTCACCTCACCCCAAACACATACATATGTATATGTATATGTATGATAATATATGACAATAATGGCCTACCGGTTCCGGTGCCGGCCATTCGTCCGTCGACGACCGGCCAGTCCTGCGCGTGGTCCCAACGCCACATTGGCGAGATCATCGGCGTGCTGGTGGGCACTGGCAGCGGCACCGCCGGATACAGCTTCTCGACGTTGATGGTTGCGCCGGCCTGGTAGAGCTTGCCGAGCGCCTCAAATCAAATCAAATTTTTTAGCGTTATATCATTCATAATTCTCATGGATTTGTTAGCTTAATTATATGTACACGGAACGAGTTTAACTGTATGCAGTATAATACTGTATGATATATTTGTACAATAGTACTGTATGTTATATCATATGGTATACACATATTACACATAGGATCGTACAGTTGTCGCTCAATTGCAAGAATGACTTCAATTCAATTGTGTACAGTATGATAGTGCATGATATATCCTTATAACAATACTGTATATAGTATTATACTGTATTACATAGGAGGATCAGATAAAATCATAACTATATTACTTCATACATAGTGATCATACTGTATCATACAATCATACAGTGTAATACTTTATTATACAGTATGCTCATAAAGTACGATGTTTTATCTCAAAAAAGTAGTTGATAGCATAATACAGTATCATACAGTGTAATACTGTAGTGTATTTGTACTGTATTATACTGTATTATATATATGTTCAACAAAACTGTATACAGTATTATACCGTATTACATAGGATCACATATGATCATACATTTATTACACTATATATCATGTTCATACAATATCATACAGATCATATCACCATACAATATGATACTTTAACATACAGTACGGTCATACAGCATGACACATATTCTATCTCAAAAAAAAGTAGTTGTTCTTGTTGCTCTCACCTGCAAGAACGACTCCAACTCGTTCTCGGCCTTCGAGTTCATGAGGCCGACGTTCGAGCACGTCTTCTGCAGATTGCGGCGCAAAATCGCCTGCATGAGGCTGTGCGGCGCGATTTCGACGGTGATCGCGTTCGGCGGAACCTTGAGCAGCGCCTCCTGGAAGAGCACCGGCGAGCACGCATTGTTGGTGTGGTAGTCGGCGGAGCAGTAGAGCGCCAAGTCCTCCTCCCACAACTCTTCGGGAATCGACGTCGACAACTGCACACAAAACGCATGCCAAGTTATGACAATTTGCAAATAAAGGGAGCGCACAAAGTTGTGACAATTTGCAAATAAAGGGAGCGCACAAAGTTGTGACAATTTGCAAATAAAGGGAGTGCACAAAGTTGTGACAATTTGCAAATAAAGGGAGCGCACAAAGTTGTGACAATTTGCAAGTTAAAAGTGGAAAGAACTCAGTCGTGACAATTTGCGCACTTGAGGCTCGACTTTTTGCTCCGACTTCAACAAAAGATCTTTTTTTTGCACATAAAAAATTATTGAAATTTTTTTTGTATTTTGACCTATGTAAAACAAAAAAATAATGCCAAAAAACGAAGTCAGCCTGAAGTCAAAAGTCAGAGACTGAAAAGCTTTTAAAAATATTCTTCGCCGCCAACAACTTTGATTTCAAAAAAAAAGACCCCGGGAATGTGACACTTTTTCGAATGAAACCGTGGGGTGAGAGTCTCTTTTTTGAGTGAAGCCATAGGAATGAGTATTTTTATTTTGTGTAAAGCCACGTGAATGTGTATGTAGTGTGCTCACCCATTTCGAGGAGCGCAACTTCGGTTCCGGCACGACGGTGCGCATCGCGGCCAGCATTGGCTCGCGGAACTGATTCATGGCGGGCGAGTGGAAGGGAATGCCGGACGAGTCGACCGTCTTCGCGAACACCTCTTCCTTCTGCAGCTCGGCGCAGAATGCTTCCACCTAGAGAGAGAGAGAGAAGGCAACAAATTATTTGCACAATTAACGTCGGTGGAACACACACGCCTCATTTGACGCATTATAAATTTCAGTACGTATTGAGAACTTATTATAGGAATCGTTCTGAGTATCATTCTGAGAATCACTTATACGGAATTCTTATACTGAATTATTATACTATTAATTCTCATATAAATCTGGAGTACTGATTGTAAGCCTAAGATTCTCAATCTCAATCAATCTCAATTGTTCATTATTAGCTTTTTGCTTCGAATGAATGATGAAGTTACTCATTATATTCATTACCCATACATTTTTTCTCTCTCTGTCTCTGTCTCTCTGTCTCTCTCTCTCTCTCTCTCTCTCTCTCTCTCTCTCTCTCTCTCTCTCTCTCTCTCTCTCTCTCTCTCTCTCTCTCCTCTCCCTCTCATCACTCGCCGCTATCTTCAAGAAAGTTTCACCGACCTTTTCGGCGACGCCGGAAATGGTGACGGAGTCCTGGCCGTTGTGGCAGGCGGGCACGACGCCCTCGGGGCAGCGGCGCTGCGCCTCCTCCCACGTCAAGCCGACGGCGGCCATCGCGCCGCGCACTTGCATCTTGCCTTTCATGATCGTCGCGCCACGATGGTAGGCGAGGCGCATGGTTTGCGCGCGTGTGAGCGCGCCGTCCGCGTAGCCGCAGCCCATCTCGCCGGT
The DNA here is from genome assembly GCA_009724625.1 of Deladenus siricidicola. NCBI lineage: Eukaryota > Metazoa > Nematoda > Chromadorea > Rhabditida > Sphaerulariidae > Deladenus > Deladenus siricidicola. The sequence goes on from SAUE01000593.1 coordinate 5,296, forward strand.
GGAGTGGCCGACGATGCCGTCCGGCGTGACGCCCAGCTCGAACAGCGTGTCCGTCAACGCGATCTGCGCAAACAAAATTGTTGTAATTTTTCAAATTATTTTTAATTTTTTTCCACAAAATAACTTTTTTTCACACTAAAAAAATTTTCATGAAAAATTTTGTCATTTTTTGGTGAATTTGAATTACTGTAGTTGTTGTTACTGTTGTTGTTACTGTTACTTACTTTCATTGTTGTTGTTATTGATTATATATTTCTCTTTATATTTTTGAATACCTGAATGGATGTGATGGCGAGCATACAGTTGAGCGTGTTGTTCTTGTATTGTGCGGGGTCGGGGTTGTTGAGCATACCGTACACGTCGAGCCCGAACTCCTCCACCGTCTTCGACGACGCGCGCAGCGAATCGTCGAAGATGGGAATCTGCATGAGCTGGCGCGCCATACCCGGCCATTGGCTGCCCATGCCCGAGTAGACGAACCTAGAAGAGCGGACAGTAAGTGAGTGATTCAATTCAGTACAGTATACCGTGAACAACGAACGGTATATGAGTGGCACGGTACTACTGGATACTAGCTTATGGAGTATGTAATATGGCTGATTTTGTCGCAATTTGCGGCACATTCTTTTTTAGTTTTATATTTTTATTTCTTATTATTAATTATTAAAAATTTCCCTACCAAATTGGCCGTGGCTCGGTGACGGTGATTTTCTGCACGTCGGTGAGCGGCTCGGGTTTAGCCGGCGTCGCCGCCGTCGTGCCGTTGACCTCCGCGCCGCCATTGGCGGTGCCGTTTGTCGCCGGCGCCGCCGCCGCTGATGCGGCTGCGATCGGCTCGCGGTTGAAGATGATGTAGCCGCGGAATGGCGTGTCTTTTGGCGGAATGTTTGCCTAAATTTCAATTTTTTAATAATTTTGATTTAAAACTTTGGTCATTGTTATCATAACATTGTTTTACTGGCACCGTTACCACCAACCTCTCTCTCCTCCATGCACGGTTTCTCTCCAAGCCCACAACTCCTAAACTTCCTCACATTAAGCCATCTCACCCCGAAAGCCACTCCCAAACCTTCCGCCACACCCAAACTCCTGCTCTTCCCCGCGCCCCCTATCTCGCCATTCCATCTAGCCAACTCCCTTCTCAGGGCCACGTACTTCCCAAAGCCTCTGCCCCACCCGAGCCACCTCCCTTCCCAAGCTCCCTCCCTTCGAAAGCCTCCGCACCAAGCCCCTTCCCTCCTCTATGCCCATCTCTCCCCCAAGCCTTTCCCAACGCCCTAGCCCATGCATCCCACAACGACGCACCTGTCCATGCAACAACTGCTGCAGTGAGAAGTTGTCCGCGTAGCGGTTAACGTTCTGCAAAATGTTCTGGACGGCCTCCTTCGTGCGGCCTGAGTAGCAGAGAATCTTCGCGAACTTTGGCCGTACGCTGGCCGCGTCTAGCGGCTTCGATTTCTCCGCGTCCGGCGCGCGCAAAACCGCGTGCGTGTTCGAGCCGCCGAAGCCGAACGAATTTACGCCTAAATTTGATTTTTTTATTATCACATATGTACAGTACATCACAGTTAGTTAGTTTTCATTGTTGGTTTTGCAGGTAATTGTGCTACGATATAAATATGTATCTTTGACACTATTTCATTACCGTAATTTCTTTGTTTTAATGTCATTCTGAGTTTGGATGAATACTTTCCAAATTAAGATATACATATATGAATTTTTGGTATTGTATGGGAGTACTGTAGATCAAATTTATAAACTTTTTTTCATTTCCCACACAAAATCTTACCGATATAGCCGCCGGGGAAGGGCGTCTGCTCGGTGACGACCTTCATCGAGCCGTCCTTGAGGCCCTCGATGTACTCGTTGGCCTCCTTGTAGTGGAGGTTGGGCGGGATGATGCCGCGTTGGATGGCGATGATGATTTTGGAGAGGGAGCAGAGGCCCGACGCCGGCTCCGCGTGGCCCATGTTCGACTTGACGGAGCCGATGAGTAGCGGATGAGTGCTGAAAAGTAAGTTGTGTTGATGAATTTGGTGGGGGTAATGGGCTGTGACTTAACAAATATCCCCGACTATAGTTGGTGCGGGTAGAGTGGCCCGCAAAACTCTGCAACAAATACGGTCCCTCTTGGAAGACAGTAGTAGCTACAGTAATCCTCAAGGCGCTGTGACAAGTAGGGTAACTCTCAGAGGTCAGTAATTGATACAGGTACAGTAACCCTCAAAGCTCATTGACTGGCAGATACGGTCTCTCAGAGGCTGTGCTGGGCACAGTAAGCCACAAGACAACAACGCGGCGGCAGGCTACAGTAACTCTCCAGGACACATATAAGTAAAGAAAATAATTTACTGTAACTCTCAAAGCTCCGCGACAGGTACGAGCATTCAAATTGGATCCACATTGAATACATTTTGCTTTTGCTCTACCCAAATTTGATACATTTTTTGCTTTTGGATCTTCGTGAGACTAAAAACTACTCCAATTCCAACAATAATTTTAATAAAATTTGTTTTGCTTAATTGACTGATTGAGTGATTGAGCTGAGAGCTCATAGCAGCTCAACGCAAAAAATTTATTCACACAAAATACAAAATCGGCGCGAAAGTGCGGCGCGCTAGACTCACCGATTTGTGCAGAAAGTCTGCATGATGGCGTACGCCTCCTGCGGGTCGCCCACCTTCGTGCCGGTGCCGTGCGCCTCCACGTAGTTGACCGTGTTCGGGTCGATGTTCGCCTCGCGGTACACCTCCTCGAGGAGGACGGCCTGGCGTTCGCCGAGCGGGAACGTGATGCCCTGCTCTTTGTAGCCGTCGGTGTTGCTTTTCGCGTGCACGACGGTGGCGTAGATGCGGTTGGCGGCCGACTGGCGTTGGATGAAGATGGCGGAGATGCCCTCGGTGCGGCAGTAGCCGTCGCCCGACTGGTCGAAGGAGCGGCACGAGCCCTTCGAGCTGAGCATACCCAGCTTGAGGAACTGTAGCGCCGCCGTCGGTGTTAGCGTGAGGTGAGCGCCTGAGAAAAATGTATTGTTAAACGATTTAATTGAGTTACAATAAGAGAATTTATTATATACCGTAATCATTTGTACAGTATTGATTCATTTCCATTTACTTTACAGTAGTAATTTACAGTAGTAACTATCTATTTTACAGTAGTACCAGTAGTATTTACTGTAATAATTTATTCCTATTTACTTTACAGTAGTAATTTATTGCTACTTACTGTAACAAGTTATTATTCAAATAAATTAAGTCATTTTTTTATTTCAAAGCTTTTTGGACCAAAAATTTATTAAGTTTTATTTCAAAGTACCTTACAGTATTCGAGATTATTGTATAACCTAACCTTTACGGTATTCCATTCAACAATGAAATGACTACAGTATTAAAAAATTCGAACCGTATCACCCACACCTTTCACACATCGAAAAATGGTGGAAAAGGTATTAAATTCACTCAAATTAACTCAAAATCTTGCCAATATTCGGAAAAAATGTGCAAAAAATTTCACCGGCTACAATGGCGGCCTCGCATTGGTCCTGGCGGATGGCGTCGACGGCCAACTGCAGCGCCAGCAGCGACGACGAGCACGCCGTGTCGACGGAGAACGACGGTCCGCGCAGATCGAATGTGTAGCTGAGCCGATTGCTGAACATCGACTGCACGCAGCCGGTTAGCGTGTAGCCGGTGACCTGCTCGGGGTCCTGCGTCAGCGCGCCGCCCGTCTCCGACGCGCTGCAGCCGACGAAGACGCCCGTCTTCGTGCCGCGCAGGTTGACGGGATTGACGCCGGCGTCGAGCATCGCCTCGTACGCCACCTCGAGCAATATCCTCACCTGCGGGTCCATGTAGTTTGCCTAAAGAGTGGGCATATTTTTGTCAATTTTATTTATTTTAATTTTGAATAAAGTTTTTGATTTTGCATTTGCAAACTTTCTCGGATTATACTGGAGATATACTGAAATATGCCGGGAATATGTTGAGATATACGCGGCTGTAGTCAGGTACGCTAAGATAATGGGATATACGGATAAGTTGGGAGATATATCAAAATCAAGACTGGGGGACTTGAATCCGTTTTGAATCCGGATTGATTCAAAAGTTTCAAACTCTGTCAATTTGCAGGTTTTATATACAAATAAGTATGCCAATCGATTCGTATTGACGAGATCTTCCTTTTTATAAGTGGTCCAATTCGGTTTTTATTAAAAAATTTACAAATTTATTTAGAAAAAACCAAGATTTTATTAACAAATTCGCACAAACAAACACTATTTTTACCTGCTTTGGCGTGACGCTGAAGAATTGAGCGTCGAACTTCTTCAATTCCTTTAATTTTCCATGTCTTTTTGGTAAGTCGTAGAGACCTAAAAAGATTGGGAATTTTGAGCATAATTCCTGTGGATTTTGTCAGCCATCTCACATTTCCATAAACATGTATGTACGTACATATACATACCACGTGTATATATGTATACATACATACAACGAACGTGAATAGGACACACAGAAGAAATACGGTAAGTAGTTAGTTGGTTACCTGGTGGCCATCTCAAGTCATCCTCGGTGATGAGGTCCTTGCCGGCCAGCAGATTTTCGGCGAATTCGTCGACGTTCTCGGAGCACGGATAGCGGCCGCTGACGCCGCTGATCACAATCTCCTCCTGGTCTCGCCAGTACGGATGGTGTGCGGCCGTGGAGCTGGAGCTCAAGTCCTCGGAGCCACCGCTGCTTCCCATACTCTCGTTAGACTGGAAAACGAAAATAATTTTATATACATTCATACATACATATGTTCTCATACACACACCCCACACGCCAAGATAGTGTCAGAAGGCCAATTGACAACAATTTGCGGTGTTAATTTGCCATTATTGCATAAAAGTAGCTTTGTAAATGTGTTGTTGCTTAAACCACATAAAATTTTCGAGTCATAACTGACTGTAAATCATAGTGCTTTGAATCCGCAAATGAATTCAAATGAATCTCAGCAAATGAATCTCAGGCTGAAGTGGCAGATATGCTGGCTTTTCACAAATTTCGAAAATTTATATTTTTCTACTGATAAAGGTAACGAAATGATTATAGATTACAAAATTAACTTTCAAAATTCGTGCAAAACCGGAATTCCAGTCAGAATTCCACTTTAAGCTAAACCCACCCTCCCCCTTCACAAGAATTCATTTGAATTCATTTGCGAATTCAAGTCAAAGAGCACTATTGTAAATACCATAGATTTATGTATAAAACGAAAATTGTTAATTATGTAGATAAGTCATTGAAATTGTCAAATGAGAATGTCAAATGAAAATTTAACTACATATTTAAGTGACGACTGAGGGCAACTATTATATGTACATATGTACATATATGTATGTGCACAATGTAAATAGTTGATTAAATATGGAAATAAGAATGTCAAATGAGAATGTCAAATGAGAATGAGAATGAGAATGTCAAATAAGAATGAGAATGTCAAATGAGAATGAGAATGTGACTATTTAAATGACGACTGAGAGTAACGAAGAAACGAACAAAATGAGAATAAATACTTTTTTGTTCAAAATAATTTAAAAAATCAAGAACAAAAAGGAACAAAAAATGAGAATGAGAATATGAGAATGTGAGAAAGTGAGAATATGAGAATGTGAGAAGCCAAAGAGAAAGTATGGGGAGAAGGGAAAGAAAGTACAAATGAGAAAATGTGTCGTTTTGTTGAGATTTTGTCCCAAAATCTAAATCTTAAACCGGATGAGATGAGAATGCGAATGAGAATATCACTTTTTGTGTTTGTTTGCGATTTTCGGTCGAGATAATGTTATGAGTAGAAGATTCTAGATATCTTACACACATATGTATGCGTGAATGTATGTATGTATATGTGTATGTGTACATACATAAATTATGTTTTGAGACGTCGTCGCCGAGATGATGTTGATTTGATAGCAGATACGGGAAATTTAAAAATACGTACACATGAATTTTGAACATACTTACAGTAAGTATGTATGAAAAAGAACAGAGGAGATACGATATGTATAGATGAGAGCAGACGATACGGGTATGTATGGATGTGAACAGTGTATGTATGGATAAGACGTATGTAAGAATAAACTACTGTAGTATTTAGTTACGCTATGTGTGGTTGAGAACAAACGATTCGGTATGTGTGACTAGATATATAATTTAAAAAATTAGAGATATAAATAAAAATCGAGAAATTGCAACAAAAACTAGAAAATAAAGTTTAAAAGTTGTAAATTAAAATCAAGAATTCCTAAAATCGAAAAAAAACAAAAACATTTTTCGATGATAAATAAAGTGAAAAATTACGAACGCAGAAAAATAGCACTTTGCATTACGAAATTTGCACAATTGCAAATTCTCTCAGCAAATGCGAAATGTTTCAAAATAATTTCAAACAGAAATGTTGTTTTTTGAATCAATTTTTATCGGAGAGAATTTCAAAATCCAGTCCGAAACACCAAAATCTCGTTTCCCTTTTCGCGAAAAATTTTTTCCCCTAATCAGCGCTTGCGATCTTCCGAGAAATTCGGCGATATTTTTGCACGAATTTGGTCGAAACATTCCAGACTCCTCCATTCTATTGACGAAGGAACAAACAGGCTATAGGCAAGTTTGTTAGATTTCTCCTCCACTTCCAAAACAAGAAATGAGAGGGTCGGGAACGAGCGAGAAGTGTAGAGAGAGAGAGAGAAAAAAAAGAGGTAAAGTTAGAGAAAGAGAGGGGAAGAGAGAGCCGGAGGGATGAAGAATGGTTTCATGTTTCATGAAATGTTCGAGAAAATCAATGAAATTTTGCGAACACGAAAAGAAAAAAATAAATAAGTAATGAGTAACAAAATATTTCAAAAAATAAGTAAAAATTGAATTGTAAACGAATCAAAAAGCGTATGAGTGTATGATATATACGGAGGTATGGTGCGTGTATCTATGGGCGTAAGAGAGGGGGGAGGGGGAGGCGGACAATGGAGGGATAAGATTGGGCTGACTGCGTCGTGCACACGGGTTTTTTGTTGTTGTTGCGCTGCTGCGTTGGTCATCACACCTCACACACAGCCCAACAACAACATGGGCGGTGGCGGCGGCAGCGGCGACGACGACGACTTCAGCACTACTTCAAGTGGATTAATTTTTTTCAATTATTTCCTTTCCATTGCCTTTTTCTTCTCATTCTCCTTCTTCGTCTTCGTCTTCGTCTTTACTTAAACGCCAACAATAAGGACGGAAGAAAGAGAAAGAGAGAGAGAAAGAGAGAGAGAGAGAGAGAGAGAGAGAGAGCGAGAGAGAGAGAGAGAGAGAGACAGACAGACAGAACACACAAGGAAAAAATAAAGAAAAAAAAATCAGATTTACACAAAAAGATTGATCTTTCTCAAGTTTTGGCTTCACAGTGTCGCTTTTACTACATACATATGTGGAAAAAAATGGTAAGAAAAATACATGCAAATCATACAAGTATATACGTATTTCTTCTCACTATTGATTTTCTGCAGGTTTGTCTCCTTTTTTACAGTTGTTTTTTTACATATTTAATTTACATATTTTACTTACCGTTAAATTTTTTTCGTTCAGTTTTTTCACCGACAAATAACAAATTTCCCCACCTCCCCCCTCACAACTTTTTGGTTTTGCTCTTTGTACTTTACGCACTTTTGAAATCCACAACAAAATAGCAAATCCACAACATAAAACAACAATTCAATTTCTTTTAATTTTCTGATAAGTCGAAAAAATGCAACGCAAAAAATGTCTAAGTAAAAAATGCTAATCATTTACGTAAATTTCCACTGAATTACTTACTTTTACTGTTGGCATTAATTTTTCTTCTGAATTCTATATATAGTTATTTATACATAGGATCTGCGTTAGATCGCAACAAAACAACAATTCAATTTATTTTAATTTTCTGATAAGTTGAAAAAGTGCAACGCAAAAAAATGTCAATGCGAAAAATGTCTGAGTAAAAAAGGTTTATCGTTAGGTAAAAAAGGTTTATCATTAAGTAAAAAACGTCTAACAATAAGTAAAAAAGTTCTATCATTTAGGTAAATTTCCACCAAATTACTTACTTAGTGCTGACATTACTTCTTTCTCTCAATTTTGTACATAGGATTTGCGTTAGGTCGCAACCAAAACAACAATTTAATTTTCATTTTCTGATAAATTAGAAAAGTGCAATGCAAAAAATGTCTCTCATTTACGTAAATTTTCACCGAATTACTCACTTATTATCTACTTATATTACTTCTTCTTAACTCTATCAGTATTTTATATTTTTTCATGAATTGACGAAATGAACTTGAAAAAAGTTCAAATTCTAATCGCCCGTTCAAGTTAATTTGAATAAAGTCCAAGAGTTCAAAATGAAGCCAGTTCAACTTGAACTTTTCGAAATTAATTTCAGCCAGCTCGGCTTCCAATTTCAATTTCAATATTTTTAATAAATATTATATTTTAGTTAATTTAAAAGAAATTCGACGTGGCTTTCCAAATCAACAAATACGACGATTTTAAAATTCAATTCAAGTTGAAAATTGGCTTTATTTTGAACAATTAAACAATTTTCAAATTGATTTGAACTAGCGATTTGAATTTGAACTATTTTCAAATTGACTTCAGCTCAACTGGCTTGAATTTGAAAAGTTTAAATGAATTTCATTTGAACCGAAATGGGAAACACTGCGAATGACAAGCTTACTGGCATTACTTCTTCTCAACTCTATACATAGGATTTGCGTTAGATCGCAATTCGCAATTTTTGAGCTGAGCTTTTCGCATAGCGCACGCATCTACCGACTACTTACTTGCTACTGATTTGATTGTGTAAAAATTACGATGAATGGTGTAGACGCGCGCAGAAACTATATTACAATTACAATTGTTTTGAATTATTTGTTGAAGAATTTTCATGTGACTTTTAAAATTTAATTGATATGAGAAAAAAACAACAAAAAGATACAATCAAAAAAAAGGAAGAAGGTGGGGGGGGGGGGCTGAAATGAGTTATTTTTGTGCTACTTTGTTAGTGCTTCATCGCGAAAAATGTACTTTACACTTGAACCCAAACCTACTTTCACTTCTTCTCCTCTTTACTCATAATTGATTTTCCTTTGTCATGAAATTGTAAAAGACAAAAATTAACGAAAATAAGTTTTTGTGAAAAAAAGTTTAATTAGGTCGACAAAGAAACGCGCGCACACTTTAAGTTTGAGCGGGTTAAAGCCATTTCATCCCAAAGAATTTCAGCCACGGACTAGCCTACTCGCCTAAGGCTCAGCCCAAGTCCAAGCCCTAAGCCCTAAACCCAAGGCTTAGGCTCCGCTCAACGCGTGTTAGGCTACAAACGCACATACACAGCAAGCTTGAACGAGTTAAATGCATTTTATCCCAAAGCATTTCAGCCACAGGTCGCCTCGGGCTCAGCCGAAGGCTCAGGGGGCTAACGTTTAGGCTAAGCCGAACGCGTGTTAGGCTAAGTCTAAGGATCAAGCTTTTCTAATTGTAAGTTTTTTTAACGATTTTGAGCCTGTAGTGTTTTTTGAACATCGGAGGCTTGAAAAGTTGGTATAAAATGTTTTCGGATGAAATGCATTATGATGAAGAGAGTGCCGTTCCACCGGCTTGAATTTTTCTAACTCAAGTTTTCCTACATATTGCCTCTCTTTCGGCGGCGTTCATCATTTTCCTTATTATTATTTTTATTATTATTATTATTCGATATATAAGTTTTATCTGCGTCAAAAAATCATCATTAATTCATGATCGTTATCAATGTCAGCCTTTTTCGTCGCATTCACCTTCATCACCATCACCATCACCATCATCAACACACAATATCCATCCACATGAACACACAGACGCCCTCATTCTTTCTTGCATCTTTCGCGTCATCACATTTCCCAAATCACAGTAATATGTACATATGTATGCGCAATGCAATGCAATAAACGTAAACACAAAGAGAGAGAGAGAGAGAGAGAGAGAGAGAGAGAGAGAAAGAAAACGATGACGATAGCAGTAGCTTTTTTTGAATTTCTGGGTTAAATTCTTAACCTAGTTCGTGAGAGATCATTCTTGGGCAAATGAAAAATGTATTTTTTGTCATTTTTTGTCCTCGAAACTTTGTTGTTGTTGTTCTTGTTGTTGTTGTTTCTTGTTCTTGTTGTTGTTCTTGTTGTTTTGTTGTTGTTGAAAATACAGACTTTGTGTATTTAGCAAATGAGTAAAAAAATCTAGTCTGACCTATTCACTTATCTTAGAGTCTTAATTATTGTATTGATTTTTTTCAAATAATATTGCTTATATTAACATAACTGACATAACTGTAGCAATTATGCTAAAAAACAGTTCGTAGAGTCTTTGGCTCAACTCAATATACGCATGTAAAAAATGTTGTAAATTACAACAAAAAATGGCAACAACAACGAAATTTTCAAAAAAAAATGAGAAAAGCAACTTTCCGAAAATTGCAGACAAAAAATGGCATTGCATTTTCATTATGAAAAAACGAAAAGCATACAAAAAATTCTAACAGTTCTTTCGCACAAAATAAAAAATACAAAAAATATGTTGCAAATATTTGGTGGTAATGTTAGATATATTATATAATACATATGATGAATGATGCTTTTAAATGTTCCTCCCACTAAATACATACATATAGTGATTCATTTGTTGCATATATTCATGCGCCAAATCTCTTAGAAATTGTGCTAAAAACCCGTAGTAAATTCAACACCACTTCGAAACACCTAGTTTACAAACAGCTAGGCTAGCGCATCCGCCTTCCAAAATTGTCCGGTATAAAAATTCCACAAAAAACCGACGCAGCATCAGACATCAAAATATTATTCCCGACATTAGAGAAAAGTGGGGCTAGGAACTGATCAATTGTTGTTGTGGGACGAAAATGGACAGAGTAGTGGTGGTGGTGGTGTTGGTAGTGGTGGTGGCGGCGGTAGTAGGCAGGAGGCAGGTAGTGGTAACAGTCAACTCCAAAACAAAAAAAAGAAAAGAAAAAATGACCTTGTACGAAAACGCGCATAATCTTGTCTCGGGCATATATACATTTTTCTATCACATTGATTCCATCTCACAGAAAATTTTTTTTTCTTTTTTTGCAGTTGATTCCGATTCTTTGATTTCCTTACATTTCTTTCTCGTTATAATTTATTGCTTCTTTTCTCGCCAAAAAATTTTTCGTCTTTCTTTAATCCATATATTTTTATATTTACGCCATATTCACGTCAGATTTTCTTCTTTCCTTTTTTTGCTTGACCTTTCCATGTACTTTCTATGTGCTGCTTTTTGCTCTTTATGCATTTTATGTGCTTTTTTATAGAAAATAGTGCAAATTCACAAAATGCGATTATGTATTTTGTAAGTGAAAAGCATATTGTATTGCTAATGCCTATGTTATTACTTATCTTACTATTGTTGTTGTTTTTTTTCTCGCGTCCGTTCTTACGGCGTAATAAATTTAATTGTAAAATATTTATCTCTTCACATATACGCATATGTACATATGTATACGCATATGCATATGTGTGGACGGTCGGCAAGTGTTTGAGTAATCAAAGCATTTTTCAGTAATTTTTAAATTGAACTTTTTAACAAAAATGCATCGATTATTAAAATAAATTATTAAAATGATCAAAGCATTTTTTTGTGAAAAAGTTAAATTATCATTCATTATTTATAAATGATAATTGAACTTTTTTCCTCAACAAAATCAGTGCGCATTTTTTAAATATTTTATCATACTTTCTGTTTATAACAATACACACACACACATACATACATAGTATGTATTACATACACACAGAGATCATGCATGCATCATGCACTAATCATTTTGCCAAAAAACAAAACACAAACCAAACACACGAAACGAAACCGATTGTGCGAATGGATTGTGCAAAATGCAAAAAAAATGTGAAAAGGCGGAGTAAAAAATTTTACTCAACTTTCATAAAATGAAATATGCTTGCTTTTGCAATTGGTAGTGGTGTGTGTACACAGTAAAAAAAGTGGAGAGTGAGAAATGAAACCGAAAAGGTTTCCAAATACATATTAGTCAAAAATAGATGAAAGTTATTATTTCTTGAAAACATTAATGATACACATTACCTATCATCTACCGGTAGTATACTACTAGTAGCGAGAAGACAGGAAAGGAAAGAAAGGAAAGAAAGAAAAACTTCAAAACGTATATATGGAAGATCATCGTTTTGGAATCATCAAGATTATCTAATAGATAAATGATTATATTTTATGTCAAGAAATTTTTTTTTTGTAATTCAAAAGATATTTTCAAGAAGTGAAGGCGGCGCGGCAGAAATTAATGCATTATATATATGTGTGTATGTATGTATGTAAATCAGACAAGGTTAAAACTACCCGAAATCGGAAAGAAGGAGGCAAAACTTAGAAGATCTGACGAAAGATAACTTTTGGAAACAATACGAAAAATGATTCAAAATAAAATTTCCGTATTCAATTTTGTATGTACATAGAAGTTTGCTGAAGAATTTGCTGAGGAAACTACAATAACGTATTCAATTCATGAGAAGAAATTAAAAATCACAAAATTACAAATAAAATGCAATAATTTGCAACTTTGTCTAACAACAAAAATATCATTGTGAAAAATTTGAAATGTTTGTGAAGTTTTTGAGGAAAGAAATGATAATTTTACACAAGCTTTACACATACGGTAGCGATTGTAATTCAATCCTTTTCCCTGACTATACTATAAACAACTAAATAAAAACACAAAATTACAGTATTTTTGTGGATTTAAAAAAGTTTTTTTTTCAAAGTAAAAGTATTTTAATAGAAAAAAGTAATTTCATTAACCTTATATATGTATTAAGGTCAGTTCAAATTCCATTTAAAAAATACAACTTTCTCATTTCTTACAATTTTGTCAACAAAAAATTTCAATGAGAAAATTTTACAAAACTTAAAAATGTCGAAAGTAAGCAACAGAAAATAATTATAAAACGATTTCGTCTAATAAAATAACTAAAGCAGTTTGGCCTAGCCGAAGCTGGCCTTTATAGGCAGGCGTTTTGATGGGCGAAAGCTTTTTTATAATAATTCGAGAAAACATTTGTTTTGCGATTATATAAAAAATTTAAAAAATGTTTGTAAGCTTACAATCGAATTCGAGACGCGTTCCCAGCCCGACGACAGTTCTTCCGATTTATCGCTTTCCATGATTATCTCTCTCTTTCTCTCTCTAACTATCTATTACTTCTGCAATTTCGTTGTAGCGTTAATATCGTCGAGAATGTGTGTGTGTGTGCTAGCTAGATTGTGTTTTGTATGGCGTATCCGTTTCTCATGCAATAAAAAATTTGTAAAATTTTTTTTGCTACGACTGTTGTTTGTAATGTATCGTATGTTTGTTTTGTTGTTGTTGTTGTTGTTGTTGTTGTTGCAATATCAGTCCGGACAGTCTCAAATTCGCATTTTTTTGGTGTGTGTGTCCCGACGACTCGGCTAATATGCAGTGTTCGTTCGCACTGTTCGTTCGTTCGTGGCGTTGTTTGTTGTTTTTGTTGTGTTCTCGAAGATGGAGAAAACAAGAAGAGGAATGCACACTATGCAGAAGATATGCTAGCTAAGATCGTAGGCGATAGCGGCGCTTTCGTCGAATTGGCAGTCTTTGATCGTGAAATGTGATTGCAAATTCTTCTCGTTTTTTCGTTCGTTTCTCTCTTGCTTTATTCGAATTTTTGTAGCTAATAATAAAATAATATCGCGTCCACAACTTCTTTCTTTTTTCTAAAATTTTTTTATAATTTATTTATGCAAATGTAACATTCTCAAATTTTTTAAACCGACAAATAACTGTAAATGGTACCCCCAAATTTGCAAGTTTGTTCATTTTCATCAAAATAAGAAGACAAAAAAACTGAGTTTGAAGTTTGTTGTGGATGTATTTGATTTAATTAAAAAAATATTTAAGCTACTCACTAAGATTCATAGCCAGAAAAACGTGTGCCAACAAGTTTTCGAGTGAAGCGACCATTTTTTTGAGTGAAGCGAGCATGTGGGGTGTGTTGTGGAGGAGGGTCAAAAGGTAAAAAATCATCAAAAATTTTTTTTCAGTTTTTTACACTACGACTTCCGGTTTCGGGTGGCGCTTCCGGTGGTTTATGGGGCATGGTCAGCACCGCTGTCTCCTCCCCATGCCCCGACCACCACACCCCTTCCCTCGCTTCGCTACGCACATCTGTATATGTATTATACTACACCGCAAAATATTCGTATACCACTTTAAAGTAGTTTTATTCAGCTATTTCAAGATATTCATCAATATGCTTTATACATACATATGTACATGTTAATAGTTTATATTAATAGTTTAGGTGATGAGAACGCAATTAAACATTTTTAAAAAAGAAAAAAAATTGAAAACAAACAATAACAAAACATTTGACTCTATCTAATACGTTTGACGCCGCGGTTGGTGGTGGTGGTAGTGATGATGGTGGTGGTGGTGGTTATGTGTTGAAATTTTTTTGTATGTATAAACAATTAATTTATAACAACAAATTGATCACGAAAATTGTGCATATCGCGCTCATTGTGTGACGACGAACAACGCCAAACTCGAACCTGAACGTAAAACATTAAAACAAAATATTGCAAAAAATGACAAATATGGATGCCTTTCATCTCTTTCCGTGTTCTCGTGAGAAAAAAAGAAGATTCTTTGAATACCGTCAATATCTACCTACATACATATACAATACATATATCATTGCGTTGTATACCGCCAAAGCGCATACCGACGACGACGACGTCGACGACGGTCAGGGAGCGTGTGTATGGCGGAGAGACGGAAGTGAGAGAGAGAGAGAGAGATGGCAAGAAAAAGACGGAGAGAAAAAGAAAAGAAAAATGCCTGAATACACAAACTCGACAAAATTCCCGAAGATATTTATTTATTTCGTCGATTTTGTGGAAAGGTTTACCTACACTCCACAGCAGCCGACAACAGCCAACAACGACAACAACAGCCGACAACAACAAACAGTCGACGACAACAGTCGACAACAACAGCAGCGAAGCAACAACAAAAAAAGAAGCAAAATTAAGATAAATTAAGGCGAATTACCCGGAGAGAAAAGAAGAAGAAGAAGAACCATTAATTTCGATCGGGTCAAGACGAATTGATGAAGACGTTAAGGAACACTTCTTCACAATGCTTCACCACGCCATACATAACCATTCATATGCATGAATATGTTCATGTATGAATGGTATTAATTAATGTGGCTGGTGGGGGGGGGGGATGGCGGTTAAGTTAAGGGCACAAGATCGCGTAGAGAAGAAACCGAGGAGAACCGATTTTGTTCATCGATTTTTTTCTTTTTCTTTCGATTTATTCCGCCGTCGCCAATGATTACCGTTAGCAAAAGAGATTCTATTCGGAAGAATGTGCTAGATACAATGTCAAAAAAGTTTGAAAATTTATTATAATCATATCTAAAAATACTCGAAAAACCTGCAATAACGTAATGCGTATGTACATATGTTTTCGCCGCCAAAACAAACAGTAAAACACTGCAAAATTTTAGAAACAAAACAAACAAAAATTGTAAAAAAAATTTATTTGTCAAATTTAAATTAATTTTACAAATTGATTTATAATTTATAATTACGTGTAAAATATGTGAAAATTTTCCTTTTCATCAACACACGAAACACAAAAACCGCCCTAAGACTCTTACATACATATATACATATACCGCCTGCCTTGCAAATAAATCATTTTATGTGCTATTAATAAATTCCTCATATTTAAACCAAAAATTTCGTTTAGTTTATAGCCTTTTTGTGGTTTAAAGACACAACAACAAAAACAAATTACGCCTTGTTTTGACGCGAAAAAGGTTGTCCATTTCTCTCTCTTTCTCCCTCTCTATCGCTCTTCTCTCTCTCTCTCTCTTTCTCTCTCTCCCTCTCTCTCTCTCTCTCTCTCTCTCTCTCTCTCTCTCTCTCACTCTCTCACTCTCTCTCTATTTCTCACTCTCCCTCTCCCTCTCCCTCTCCCTGTCCCTCCATCTCTCTCTCGCTCTCTCTCTGCGCGTCTCTGCGTGCCTAAGTGTGTATGTGTGTGTCTGCGTGCCTCTGCTTGTGTTTGTGTGTGTTTGTGTGTTTCTCTACGTGTCCGCGTGTGTGTTTGTTTGTGTGTGTGTCTCTGCGTCTGTGTGAGTCTGTCCGTGTGTAGTTTGAAACGAACAATGAAAGTTATTATCATTTTGAAGAATTTAAAATCAAGAAATAAATAAATAAAAATAACAAAACGAAAGTGATGATTTCCAATTGTTTTCTTCTGGCCAAATTTCAATTTTGCCTTTTGGTTTTATTAAGTTAAGTTTGCTAAACTTCATTCTCCTCCACCTCGAAAAAATACATGTATGTACGTTTGTGTATTTGTGTACATATGTGTGTATGTGTGTGTATGTTAAAACATATTCCGCAGTGAACGTGAATTTGTTGCATGATGAATTCTTTCGCGCATTGTCTAACAAGTGATTTCCGCTAACATAACGTAATAGTTACCATACACACCCCACCACCATACCCCCCCCCCCCCAACAACACACACAAAAACACACACAAACATGTTAATTCACGATGACAATTATGGTTTAATATAATGACAATTTTAATTTTTCCTAGACGTCGGCGAGCACAAAACATTAAAAAAACTTTTTTTTTGTTTTGTCCAATTAAAATTAAATTCGAAAAAAAATCTTTTGTATTGCGCGAATTTAACGCTTACAATTAAACAATCAAATATGTATGTAAATAGATAATAATATTGATGAGAAATTGTTGTTAACTAAATTAAACATTAAAAATAAGAAATTAAAAAATAAATATAATAAATAATATATACACATATGTATACTGTACCAATAATACTGTATCCACTCTCGAAACAAACTTGAGAAAACTTAGCCTATTTGTGTATTTAGCTCGGATATTGTTATTTTATAAATAGAGACATACATTCGTTTAAGGCAACAAATTTCACTTGAAAATGCTCAATGGCGCAATAAAATGGAAATTTGAATCAAAAATTTTTTGAAAATACTGTGAATTCTGCATTTCACACTGCAAATTTTGCGTTTGACCGCAATCACACAACACCCAAAAAAACATCCGCATCACATCACATCACACACACATACATACATACACATACATGCATACATACAGACAAACACACACGCATACACAGACACTACACAAAATCCCAAACCAACCATAGGACTTTTTTGGTCAAAATCGAATTTTTTTCTTTCGAATTTCATCTTAAATGAGAGAATCGGCAAAACACACACACATGTACACAAAACACACAAAAACACACACAAAATACACAAGCACACACACACACACCAATACCACCTTCAAATCGTGTCGTGATCACGATTCTCCTCACTTTAAACGGAAACTAAACGAAGTGAAACTAAACGAAAAACCTCATGATGATGATGATACATAGATGTGCGCTTTTTTTCTCGCTCTGGGATGATGAGAATGATAATCCGCGCAGCACTGTCATCATCATCATCCATCCATCCAGCCATCGCCGCCGCCGCCGCCCGCCGTCGTCCACGGCTTCGTCGTAGTGGTCACAGGAATGCGTGGCGGTGATGGCGGTGATGGTTGGTGTGTTGTGTGTGCTTTTACGTGTCACCACCACAAAATCGACTGTATAAGTGGATTTGCAAGGTCACCGCACTCACTCCCTTTGCTATCTGCCAGGCAGGCGGGCAGGCAGGTAGGTAGAAAACGTCAAACAGCGTGGAGAATGATTATATTTTCACACACACACACACGCATACATACACACACACACACACACACACACACACACACACACACACACACACACACACACACACACACACAC
>SAUE01000593.1:35813-47046 GCA_009724625.1 Deladenus siricidicola
ATGATATATGTATGTATGTAAAATAAAATTGAAAATTTTCGATTTTCGATTTACGGTTTACGACGGCTTGTTTGGACAAAAATTTACGATTTACGATTGAAAAATGTGAAACGTGAATTGTGAATTCGTTTTGACATGCCGCCGTAAATTTCGACTCGAAATAAATGATATCAAGACTTTTTCAAGCAAGAAAAAGCAACAAATTGCAAGCAGTCAGTAAAATTTGAGTCAATTTTCCGCGGCACTTCAAAACGAATTCGACGTCTCACTTCAACTTTGCCAATTCATTTTTTCAAGTTGAAGTCTTGAAGTCTTCACTTTACCAATTCATTTTTCTAAATAATGTGAGGTTGCGCTTCACTTACGATTTCATGCTGAAAACCAAAAGTTACTTCATTTGGAAACACTGCGTGACATGTACATAGCATGTTATGCAAAAAAAAAAAAAAAGTGCGCACTTTTCGCCATTCAAAAGTGCGCACTTTTCTTTGGCGTTTCGTCTCGCATTTTCGTCATTTTGTTGTTGGAATTTTTTTTCTTGCTTCGTTTCGCTTCGCCTTTTTTGTGCTTCGTCGAGAAATCTTTTTTTGCTTCTATCAATTTGTAATTGTTGCATTTTTGTCGTGTCGCTGTCGTCGACAAACTTCGTTCATGTATGTCATTTTCGTGGGCGAATAAGCTAGCGAAAACCGCGCTACTCTCCGCGCAAAAGCACATCGACTCCGTGCTCGACATCCAAAACGACGATGAGGACGACGATGACGACGGCGCGGACGCCGCTGAGACGGGAGACGGCGGCGGCGAAGACGAGGAGGACGCCGACGAGGCGGAGGGGGAGGAGCGCGACGATGAGCGCGGCGCTCACCACGCCACCTCCACCGCCGGCCACTACGCAGCGGACGGTGCGCGAGGAGAGGCTGATGCCGGCCGACGCGTAAAGGTATATACATAAACGCCAATTGCAGATACCCGAAATTTGCAGAAAATTAATTTTTTCTTTTTTTATTAAAATTAGGACTATGTGTAAAATGAAGAAAGAGCGCATGTAATTACGAAAAAAATTTTTTAGAAAATAATTCATACGGTATTTTTGTGTACGGTATTTTCGACCGTTTTTCTAAAAAATTTTGAAAAAAATCTGCTAAAAATCGCGATATTCAAGGAATTTTCATTTTAAAAAATTCCAAATTGTTCAAAGTTTTCGTTGATGGCGCATTTTTTTGTCGTGCAGGTGCGTTGAAACGTGGGGGCACAAACCTTTTAAGCCTTTTAACTGTAACACACTTGCCGTAAACGCTGCAAAACCCGAAACTCATACATATGTTAAAAAAGAAAGCCAACAAATTTCTCTTTTTGAATTGTAGGCGGAGGAGGCGGCGCGGGACGCCGCTGCCGACGATTGCGACGCGCAGAGGAACGCGTCGCGGCGCTTCGTCAACATCGAGTTGAGCGTGAACACCGCACACTCGTCGCAGTCGCAGTGGTCGTCGTCGGAGTACGAGAGCAAGAATACTGTACGTCTTTTTTGACTTTTTCTTTTATATTTTGACAAAAACTACAATACATATACATATGTGTACATACAGTATACTATATATATACTATATATATACTGTATACATATATATATATATATATATATATATATATATATATATATNTGCAGCAATTTGCACAATTCACAAAAAAATTATTAATTTTGTTGCACCTTAAACAAATAAGAAATACATATATATGTATGTCAATACAATGCCGACTATTTGCAGCCGGTGGTGGACGCGGAGCCGAATCCGATACGCGACGCGCACGAAGACGCGATCACGCCGCTCAACTATTCGCCGACGTCGGTAGGCGCGCGCCGCTTTTTCCAGCTATCGAATTTCGAATTGACTCACAGAAATTAATCAAAAGAAATTTTTTTTGCAGAATACAAACTCGCCGGAAGAGGAGGAGGACGGGGAGGAGGAGAATGGTCCGGCCGCGGACACCGGCTCCAGCTTCGATCTCTCGCTGATCAACGACGACAACAATGTGAGGGAGTGTTGTGTTTTGTTTTGTTGTTTTTCAAAATGATTTGAGTATTGTTTCAAACATAGCCCGCCAACCCCTTGCATCTTTGACCACCGCCACGTAAAAAATATTAAAAAATATATAAAAAAACATATACTAAAAAAATATGTAAAAAAATTTTTTTGCAATTTTATCCAACAAATACATATTTCTAAAAAATGATCTAATTTCCGTGCCAGTGTACGATCATTTTAGAGTAATTTATGGTACTTTTTGGGGTGGCATTCATGCTGAGCTATGGTTCGAACAATTTTTTACATTTATTTTAATTTTTAATATAATAATTAAACCTAAAAATTGATTTTTATGAATTTTCAGCCTTTTTATAGCTTTTCCAAAATTCATAAATATAATTTTCAAGAAATTCATTACATCTACGTCTTTTGGTGTAGTGGAAGTGAGTTGTGTCTCCGGATCTTTTTTGAAGAGTTCGACTCTTTTTGGATACTAAAGCTTTTTTCAGTTTTTTTATTTTAAAATTATTTATTTTTCTACTTATTACGCCTATTTATTTGCTTTCGACTTATATCTGTTCAAAAAGCTCCAACGTTTTTTTTGCTAGGGTTTATTTTTACGAATTTTCAGCATTGCTCAGATGCTTCGCCGCGCTCGGCGAAGTCGGACGATGACACATCGGCGGCGGCGCCGCCCCGCTCGCCGCCGCCGGCGATGACGACGCCGGCGATGATGGTGGACCAGCACGCGGAAGAGGCGCGCACGATCGCCTCAAGCGACATCGAAATCGTCAAGCAAGTGGACGATTGGTGAGGGTTTTTTATGTCTTTTTTTTTTGCATCAAATTTGGCATTTCGTGGCGAATAGGATTACGGTACGAAATTCTAGGTCCGTCTCCAGCGGCAATCTTTGGCAAAGCGGCGGCGGCGGCGGCGGGCCGCTGAGCGACGCGGGCGCCGCCGCACACCTCGACACAATCGTGTCGGCGACCGCGTTGCATTGCCAGGATGCGGAGGCGGGCAATTTCATGAACCCGTTGATCAGCGAGGTGATGATGGGCTCGACGATGCTGTGCCAGCGCTCGCCGCCGGCTGCGTCCGCCGTCGCTGTCGACCAGCGTCGCGACGACACGCTCAAGAGAGCGACCAAATCGACGGCGAGGCCGACAGGCGAGGACGACGCCCCTCACGAGGCGTCTGACGGCAAAGTGACGCGCTACCATCACGACGAAGACGACGATGACGGCGCCAGTGCCGACGAGGCGAGCGTCAACGAGGCGCTGGCCGAGCGCGTCGCCATCCTCGCCGCCAAGCTACAGCACAAAGAGCTGCAAACGGAGGAGTTGGTGAAGCAGAACGAGAGGCTGCGCGCCGCGAACGCGAATCTGGTGGCCAAGAATCGGCAAATCGCGATCAGGTTCATATTTTACATTCTTAATTTAGTGAATCTTATTCAGTGAATTAGACAATTTTCCAGCAAATTCTTTATGCTTTTCGACCAATTTGTCCGGCTTTTCCACTCATTCAGCCTTGTCCACACACATACACGTGTGTTTGCATACATATTCCTTTATGAATTCGAATATTTTGTAGAGCGACATCGGACGCAAAGTTTCAAAAGCAATTGGCGGACAAGCAGAAGGAGCTCAACGAGCTCATGGACGAAGGCGAGATTTTTTAGACTTTTTTAACGAGTCTGCCTCGTTCGATTAGAACATTTAATTTAAGAAGCGTAGTCAAGCAAGGTGGAGCGTGGGGGAAGGATGAGGGAGGAGAGAGGGAGAGAGACGGTCGTGGATGCACACTTCTCTATACCGCAACTCATTTCCAACAATATTTTCCATTTGCTCCAGAGCATTCTGTGTCCGCCCTCAAACAGTTTTTTGGCGAGGGGAGAGAGGAGTGGTGGAGAGAGGGGACGGAGGGCGAGAGAGAGAGAGGTAGGAGAGAGAGGGCCGGTTGAGGGGGCGGGTCTTTTATTTATACCGTAACTCACCCGCAGCAAAATTTGCTTCAGAACATTTTCTGAACTCCCCCCCCCCCCAAACATTTTTTTGGCTGGCTGTGTTGTTATTGTTGTTGTTGTTGTTGTTATTCCTATGTTGCTGGGGCGATTGTATTTGTTGTAACATAAGTTCGTAGCGCTTTCAATTTTTGTCATTTTACAACGATTTTCTTCGCTGTTTGGCAAAGTGTCGATGGCCATTCCAAAGAGAATTTCCTCCTCTACAAAATTGTGATATTATTTTATTTTTAATAATTTAATTATTTATTGATATTCAAGCTCAGGAAAGGAGGAATATTCTTTGTTGTTGTTGTTGTTGTTGCTGTCGTTGTTAATACATATTTGTTGTTGTTGTTGTTAATATTAGTTGTTGTTGTTAATACTTGTTGTTTATAGGCAAACGCTTGTCGGAGCACTGCGGCAAGCAGGCGAAAGAGATCCGCAAACTCAAGCACCAGAACGCCCAGCTCGAGGCGGTGGAGGCGGCGCGCGACTCCGCGCTACGCGAACTTCGGGCCGCGCACGCTGACGCGCAGGAGCGCGCACGCGAAATCGACGAGCTCAAAGGTGCGCAATTTTGTTTTATACCAAAATTTTTAATATTTCTTTCTCTCAAATTATCTATCGGTTATACCGTCGGTTACGGCATAATTACGGTGGAAATTTCCATAATTTCATGAAAATCGTATGTGTGTGTATCGTGTGTGCGTTTGCAGAGAGCGTGAAGAGCGCCGAGGCGACCGAGGCTCGCCTCCAGGCCGAGTCGGCGCTCAGCCGCGCGTCCACCGACATTGTCGAGAAGTTTATGAGCGAGAAGGACGCGGAGCTCGACGCGCTCAACGCCGACGCCGCGCGCCTGCGGGCGGAGCTGCGCAGCGCCAAACAGTCGAAGACGGTCAGATTTTTATCTTTTTCCAAAAAATTCGTTGAAAATTAATTTTTTTAATTAATTTTTTTAATTAATTTTTTGAAAATTTTTAGAAAATTTGAATTTTTTTTGGCATATTGCCTAACGCGTCTGGAGGGGTTCACTAAACGTGAACCCAGGGGGCGGAGCCTATTTTTGACAGTGAGAGGAGGCGGAGTCACACATTAATTTGTCTGCGCCAAAAAAATTTTAATAAAAAAATTAAATTAAAAAAAAATTTTTTTAAACTTATTTTTCCTTATTTCAGGAACTGTCGGAAGAGCTGCAGAGCGTGCGGATGCAATTGTTGAACAAACGCGCGCACGACTACGCGGAAAGTGACCGCGAGCGCGGCGACCACGAGGATCTGCTGGCGGAGCGCGCGCGCAACGCCGCGCTCGCCGGCCACGTCCGCCAGCTGGAGGCGGTGAGTGGCGTTTTGTGTTGTTTTTTGGTGTGTATGTATTTGTAAAAAAAAATTTTTTTTGGTACATTATTTGTTGCGATTTTCAGAAAATCGAGGTGCTCATGAACGCTCAACGCGAAATCGCCGCGCAAATTAACGAAGGTTTTCATTGATTTTTGAATTAAGCGCGTGAAAAATTGAATATTTTGCCGTGTTTTTGACGCAAATTGTAAGAGATTTTTTTCTTTTTTCCAGCCAACGCGCCCCTCCTCCACAACATCGCCGGCCTCGAGGAGCGCGCCGCCGGCCTCGAGCGCCAGAACGAGGCGCTCGCCGCGAAAGTGCGCGCCGCCGATGAGTCGCTAGCGCGTCATAGGCGAGACGCTGACGCGAACGCGAAGTTGGCCGTGCAGCGTTTTGAAGAGGTTTTTTTGCGCATTTTTATTACTGTTAGCGCGGCGATAAATAGTCATTTATGTCTTTAGTGTGGCTAGAGGTGTCCGTGTAGCGCAGTGTTTTTTTAAATTTTTTTTTCAAAACATGAAATTGAACCCACAAAATGAAAAATGAACTTGAAAAAAGTTCATTTTGTTCGCAAAATGAAGCCATTTCAACTTCAGAACTTTTCAAAATTAATTAATTTGAGCACGGCTTCAAATTTAATTATTATTTTTTATAAATTTTATATATATTTATTTTAAGCTAATCTACAAGAAGGGATTAGAGGTGGATAAAGCCTTTCCAAATCCACAAATGGAAAATTCACGTTCAGAACTGGGGCTTCATTTTGAACGTTTTTCAAATTAACTTGAACTGATTTGAACTGTGGTTGTGGGTGACTTTTGAATTTGAAAAGTTCAAATTAAGTTCAATTGAAACGCTGGTGTAGCGCAACTGGTAGAGCAGTCGTCCGTTTCCTTTTGATTGTTGGTGGGTTCGACTCCCAACTGCGGTGGATTTTATTTTTTATAGATGTAATAATTATTTTTTATTTGTTTCATAATTTTTAACGTCCGCGCCGGGGAGCTAAGCGTAATTACGCAAAAATTATACGGTAATTACGACCACTTTTTCATAATTCATATTTCGTAATTACGCGGTCAAAAACACCGTAGAAACACAGGAAAATTGGCTGATGAATGCAAATATAATTTTTTTTCGCAGGAGCGTAGCGCGAACGCGGCAAAGGACGCGGAGCTGGATCGATACGCGCGCGAAAAGCAGAATTTGAAAAGGTGGCAAATTTTTTTTTGGCATTTGGCAATTGGCAATAAACTTTTTTTTGAAGGAATTGGCAATGAAAATTGGCGGTATTTGAAAAATTTTCTTTCAGAATTGTCGAGCGTTTGGAGGGCGAAGTGCGCGCGCTGAAGGCGGAATGCGTCAGGGTGCGCGGCGACGCCGACGCGGAGAATCGCCGCCTCGCCGACGCGCTAAACGCTAAAGTGAATAATTCTTTCTATACTTTTATTTATATTTTTATATTTTATGTTTGTTACATATTTTCGTGAGAGGGAGCCGTTAGAGAAGAATGGGGGAGGGGGGTGGGGCGTACATATATATGCTAGGCAATAACTTGGTTGGCTAGCGCGGATAGGAAGATCCCCACCAGCTTTTAGTAATCTTTCGCTGATCTTCCACTGCCCGCATAAAGGTAGTGGGCATCTCAGTAAGCTCTGAGGTGGTTAAGTGAGCTCTTGGGTTGGCCCCTCCCTCCTCTCCCCCCCCCTCCCCCCCGGGGGGGGGGGAGAGGGGGGAGGAGTGGTGGGGCTGGCCCTGTATGACGACACATGACACATGAATTGTTGTCTCTTTCCCCCACCCACACACGGGGTAATGATCGGCGGTTGTCCTCCTTTTTTCTCTATCTGCCTGGCTATGACTCTGTTAGAAGGATAAAATAGTCTCGAAGGCTACCGTAGTTCCACTCATAATCTCTCTTTTTTCAGGCGCTATGGCAAATAGCAAAAAATGGTTTATTTTTCCAGTAAAATTTGTTTGTTTTGATAATTTTTTTACGATCTTTTTCGCTGTTACAGCAGACAAGCTACGCGAACTTGGAGCGCCAATACTCCGACCTGCTCAAGTCGTCGATGGCGTCGGCGGCGGCGGCGGCGACCGCCTCCATCGCCCCCCAACAACAACAAATGTCGCTTCAGCCGCCCGCCGACTGGAGGACGACGTCAGCGCAACGGTTGGCGGACGTCGACGAGGAAGAGGACGAATGGGAGCGCGACGATGTGAGTGAGGAGGAGGACGACGACGACGACGACGAAACAGCGGAGAAAGTGGGCGTCGCGTCGACTGCGGACGCGCAGCTGGTGAGCGACGCAGCTGACACGGCAAACGGCGCCAATGATGGCAATGATGGTGGCGCGCCGAGGCGTGAGGGCAGCACGCCGAGTGGCTCACGACAACATTTGGTGGGTAAATTAAGCGGATTGCTGCGTCTTTTCGCTGTGCTTTCATTTGTTTTATTGTGTTTTCAGTTGTTTTGTTGTGTTCTGGTTTTTTTTTTGCTGCGCTTTGGCTGTTGTGCTGTGCTTTAGCTGTTTCGCTGGATTTGGCTGTTTTGATGTGTTTTCAGTTGTTTTGTTGTGTTTGAGCTGTCTCGCTGTGCTCTCAGTTCTTCTTCTGTGCTTTGACTGTTTTGCTGTGCTTTGGCCATATTTTGCTGTGGTTAATTTGCTGCGTTTTAGCTCTTTTGCTATGCTTTCGTTGTTTTGCTGTGCTTTAGCCGTTTCACTGTGCTTTAGCTGTCTCGCTGCGCTTTAGCTGTCTCGCTGCGTTTTAGCTGTCTCGCTGCGCTTTAGCTGTTTCACTGTGCTTTGACTGCTTTGCTGTGGAAGGTCAAAGTTGGACAATCTAATCGCGATACTTGCTTAATCCAAAGACTTTTTAGCTCGAAAGTCAGCAAAAAATCGCGGATCTCAGCTACACAACGCGTCGGCCGCCGTCGAGCGAGGCGCTCAAAAGTCGCGCGCTGCCACTGCCGCGGCCAAAGTCGCCTTCGCCGGCCGGCGCGCCGCCAGCGAACGCGGCCGCGGCGGCCGGCAGCGCGGCGGCGCTGATGGCGACGGAGGCGGCGGCGCGCGGCTCCGCCGCCGCCGACTTTCTGCGCGCCGAGCTCGAGGACGCGCACGACCAACTCTACCGCCTGCGCGAGAAGTTCGACCGCGTGCTGGAGATGTATGGCGGCTGTTTGGAGTCGATCGACGAGCTCAAATACGACAATGAGGACCTCCGCAAACTGTGCAAGGAACAGGTGTGCCAATTTTATATTTTTAAGTGCAAAATTGTATTGTTTCAGATGCCAATTTGTTGTGCGTCAATTCTATGTTTTTAGGTGACAATTGTATAGTTTTAGTTGCCGATTTTATGTTTTTGGATGCCAATTCTATGGTTTTATGTGAAAATTTTTGGTTTTGGATGCCAATTTGATAGTGTCAATTGCAAATTATCTAGTTTTAGTTGCCAATTTTTGTGGTATCGGGTGCTAATTCCATGTTTTTGAGTGCCAATTTTTTATAATTTTGTTTGCCAATGGTTTTGTGTTTTGAAAAAACGTACTATAAATTACCTCTTTGATGAGTCATAACACCTCTCCGCTGTCTCTCTCTCTCTCTCTGTCTCTCTCGCTCTGTCTCTGTCTCTCTCTCTCTCTTTCTCTACCTCTCTCTCTCTTACACTCTCTCTCTCTTTCTCTTTCACATCAATCTCTGCGCAAAATGCGGGCGGCAATAAGCAAGACTCAAACTCTCTCTCTCTCTCTCACTTCCCTGACCTCTCTCACTTCTCCAAACTGCAGAAATTATATACTTAAAAGTGCCAATTTTAAAGTTTTGAGTGCGAATTTTATACGATTTGTCTGTCGACTTTATTTATTTTGAAAAAAAAAATTTAAATTTAATTAGTATAAATTAGATGACTAGCCTGCCTCTTATGTAGATGCCTCCTCCTTCGATGAGTCATTTAGTGCTGCCGATATTATCTCTGACCTCTCTCTCTCTCTCTCTCTCTCTCTCTCTCTATTTTTTTTACTGCGATTAGCTTCAGCCTTAGGCGAGTCTCGTAGTGTATGTGGAGTCAGGGCTGGGCGTAATTACGGATTACGAATTACGAAATTACGGTGTTTTTGAGCCCGTAATTACGAATTACGAAAAAGTGGCCGTAATTACGATTTTTTGGTGTAGGTATTTTCGACTTTTTCTGAAAATTTTTCATTACAAAATCCTTCAGGAATTTATGAAAATTTCCAGAATTCCACGAAAATTTTTTCAAATTTTTCTCTGAAAGTCCTTTTTTCTTCAAAAAAAGACTTTCTGCGCATTTTCAGAGAAATATTAAAAATTGGATTTTTTTTCTTAAATTTTTTGATAGTCAACTACGAAATTACGGGGTTTATAAGCCCGTAATTACGAATTTCGAAAAATATTTGGAATTACGAATGACGATTTCGAAAATAATTTTTCGTAATTACGCCCAGCCCTGATGTGGAGCCTCAGTGTTAGCCTGAGAATTAGTCTGAGAATTAGTCTGAGCATTAGCCTGAGAATTAGTCTGAGAATTAGTCTGAGCATTAGCCTGAGAATTAGCCTGAGAATTAGTCTGAGCATTAGTCTGAGAAAAGCACTAAATGACGCATCGAATGAGGAGGCATGTAAGAGGCAGGCGGCTAGTCATCTAATTTCTACTAATTAATGAAAAAAAATTTTTTAAAGTAAATAATGTCGACAGAGACAAATCGTATAAAATGGGCACTCAAAACGTTGAAATTGGCACTTTCAAGTATACAATTTTTGCAGCTGAAGGGAGGAGAGAGGTCAGAGATAATGTCGGCCGGATTCAAGTTACAGCTCTGCTCCACCCGGCAATAATATTTCATCAATTCATCACGTCGCCCCGCCCCCCTCCCTCAATCTCCCCTATCCCTCTCCCCCCCCCCTCACATTCAAATTGAAGTTTTTTTCNTCTCCCCCCCCCCCTCACATTCAAATTGAAGTTTTTTTTCAGGCGCTGGAACTGGCGGAACTGAAGGCGGCAAAATCGTCCGCCTGAGGGGCTCGCCGCGCCTTCGCTTGAAGGCGACGATTTGCGCGTCCGCGTTACGTCAGCGGCAGTTTCGTTGCGCAATCACCGGGTTTTTGTGTGATTTTTGAATAATTCACGAATCTATGCCGATATCTCTCTCTCTTTCTCTATTTCTCTCTCTCTCTCTCTCTCTCTCTCTCTCTCTGGCATGTTTACTTACTTACGGTTGTGATTGATTGTGCGCTAGCCTAACGATTATACTATACCCCATTGCTCTACAGTATACTTTTTTCTTCTTCAAATTTTGTCAATTTGTTATTGAAATTTTCACTATTCATTTTTCCTGTCTTCCACTTTATATGTATATGATATATGCAAATTGAAAAATAATTTAGCAAAATTGCGCAAATTTGTTCTACAATTTATTTTATTTTTTTTTTGCAAAATTGAAAGTACATAGTTGGGGGGAGAAAGTAATTATTATTATTGTAATTATAAAAAATATATAAATTAAATTAAACATTATTTATGAATATTGGTGTGAGGTATACAGTACATATATATGCACACATACATACATATGTGGGTTTTGGTATAAACAAGGATAAAAATTAATTTATTTCTTAATTTATAATAATTAAAATATAATAAAATTTCTCATACTAAATTTGTATTCGGAACTGAGCTGGGAAAGAGAGAGAGAGAGACAGAGAGACATAAAGAGAGACAGAGAGTGTGTGTGCGAGAGAGACATAGAGAGAGACATGGAGAGAGTGCGTGTGTGTGTGAGAGAGAGAGAGAAAGAGACATAGAGACATAGTGAGACAGAGAGAGAGAGAGAGAGAGAGAGAGAGAGAGAG
>SAUE01000594.1:10732-21260 GCA_009724625.1 Deladenus siricidicola
AATTTATTACGGTACAATACTTTCGTGTTAGGATGAATTATATTTTGTCCGGGTTTTTTCTGGTCACCCTGTACTAATGGAGGCTAGTTTAGGGAACGTTGGCAACAGAGATACCGTCTCGGAAGTCTTCAAGTTCCAGTCAAAAGTCACAAAGTAGACGATCATCTAAAGGACGAAAACCACAAGAAGACACGATCCGCGACTATGAATCTTGCCTGGAACAGGTTTTTATAAAAATGGTTTTATTTCAATACTAGAGAATGAGTTGGTTTTTGACAATAAAAAGATAAAAAAGAAACATTTTTGGATTAAAATATTCAAATTATTTATAATTAATCAATTCCGACAATGGAATACTTTTTTTAGGTTTTGACCTGGCTGTTGGAAGCTGAACATGAATTGCATTACATGGACTCAGAGCGTCGGAAAGCGAATGCAGATTCTCACGAAATAGTGGATGACTTTAGTGATTGCAATTTGGCCACTGTCAAAAATAAATTTCGCGAGCATGAGCAATTTATGAAGTCGTTGACTGAAAGCCAAGACAGTGTAGGCCGTGTTTTGCACAGGTAGCAATGTTTAAAAAATTTAATATATACTGTAGTCAAAGTCAATAAGTAATACAAATTTTAGAAAATAGGAGGATTTATAAATTGGAGCACATCTAGTAATTTTAATTTAACAATAATATATTTGCTTTACTCTTTTCAATACAGGGGACAGCAATTGAGTCAGCGGTTGGAACCTGACAGTGAGCAAGCGGTAGGAATTCTAAATCAGCTACTCATGGTCAATGAAAGATGGGAGCGGATACGTGAGATGGCAATGTGCCGTCAACGGGCACTTCAGGACCAGCTAAACCGCTTACAGCGCAATCACCTTCAAGATATTTCCGAATGGCTCGCGCAATTTGAGAAGATTATTGGCGCAGAAAATCTTCAAAAGTTAGCTGACGACCCTAATACGTGCCGGCACCAAATAGCGGAACATGCACAAATTCAGGTTAAAAACGAATTTATTTAAAAATTATATTTATGTAAAAATTCTAACATGCGAATAAAGTTTTAGGAACAAATAGATATTCAACAACCTAGCATTCGACGTCTTTCATCCTTTATCGCTGTGGTTGATCCGTCAATTGACGAAAAGTCGGAAAATTTAAAATCTGGAGAAGAAGCATTGCAGCTTGAAACACTTCTGCAATCTGTCGGCGAAAGGTGTATTTTATATTAATGCATTAACATATTTTTATATCTTTCCCAAAGAAAACTCTAAACTTTATCATATTTGAATGGTTTGAATGTTGTACAAACAGTTAAAACTGTTTATAAAGCTTAAAAGCGTTATACATATGTAAATAATTTAAAAAATTACTTTATTTTCATAGGTCAAATAACACATCATTTTTTGTTTAGATGGACTAACATTTGCGAATGGGCAGAGCAACGTTCGAAACATTTGGATGGTTTGGTAGAACTTTTGGAGCACTATAATCTTGCATTTTCACATATTTCTAATTGGCTTTCCGAGCGCCAAAACGTATGTTCGTTTGAGTGTCACACTTTTCAGCATAGCGGCTAAACCTTCCTCTTTTCGAAAACCAATCATACACGTTATTAATAAGTTGCACAATTTGAAAAATATATCACAGCTGTTCCCGTGCACCAAAAAATGTGCCGAAATTTTTTTGGCACAAGATAAATTTCTACAAAACAATCTCAAAATTAAAAAAATCAAGGTGTTCGTGGTGGGACCAAAGCCATACAATTTCATCCCAACAATTCTTCATACAAACATGACAACACATTCATATTTTCTACTGGTTGAAATTTTTGAGTCTTCCATAAAGTAAACGCAATAGTCGGGTTTGACATTATGGAATTGATTTAAATGAGTTAATTACACTATTTTGACCGCAAACTCCGAAGTTCATTTCTAAAACAAAATTTTCACTGACAGAATAACTTGTTTTTCAACAGAAGAAATACAACGAAAGTTATTTTTTCTGATTAAGCACAAAAAATACTATATTTCTGGATTCAGAAATTAAAATCTGTGGTTGTTTGAGTCAGCTAGCATTTTATTCGTGAAAATAACAACAATTCCCATGTATTTTGAAGAAAATATAATATTCATCTACTTGTCGTTGTAGTGAGTTGGTTTCACAACGAATGTTTCAACAACGCCGCTTTTCAAAGCATTTTCAAAAATTTTCGGAACATTTTTTTTGCAATGGAGAGAACGGCTGTGATATGTCCGTTTTTCGAAGAGGGTACGACCGACATTTGAGAATTAACATTTGCGGACCGACATTTGCGGATCCACTTTTCGGACCGACATTTGCAGATCCACTTTGCGGACCAGACATTTGCGGATCATTGAAATTTTTGCATTTTTCCGTTTTTTAATCTTTTTTCACTATGAAAAGCGTGAGCCTTAAGCGAATGCGGAACCTGAGCCTTAGGCGAGTAGGCAAGTCTGGTGGCTGCGCGGATTTTTTTAAGTTTCGAAATTCAGGGGGTAAAATAAAGTAACCCCTAAAAAGTGACAAAAAAACTGAAATATATAAAAATTGCGATGGTCCGCAAATGTCGGTCCGCAAAAGTCGATCCGAAAATGTCGTTGTGCCAGAAAAAAACAACACATAAAATAATTTAAATTTGGTAAAAAATTTATTATTAGGAATCTATTTTAGGACCTTCAAAATTTACGTCGTTCGGATGTTCTAAGGGACGGGGAAGAGTTTCGAGAGCAAATGAAAATACTTCACAAAATGGAATCCGCTCTTGAACAAGAACATTCCTCTTTTGTTCAACTATCTCAATTTTGTAGTGAACTGGTAAGTTTTTTGATACAACTCATTTCGTAATTAAAATCTTATATACTTCTTAGGTTCAACGTTTTGAACAAGGAAAAAATCCGAAAATGGCGGAAAAAATTCGCAAGCAATTGGACGTAATTACAGAATCTTGGGACAATATTGTGACATGCTTAGAGGAACACTCGCAAATGGTTTCATTTTATGCGATTGTAGTTATGTAATGTACTATTGTTATTTTTATTGTTGCCACGTTCGTTTTCCGATGTATTAAATCAAAACATGTACATATTGTGTCTCAACTATGTATGTCTCACCGTTTGACTGAATTCTGTAAAATTTTCCTATATGTACATACATATATATTGTTTTAGTTAATGAGAAGTGGAAAAGCGAAATCCAGCGATTCCCAACGAAGTGGCGCTGATCGAAAGCGAAGTGGGGGAAAAACGCCTCCTGTTGAACAGGTGGATTCTGACGACATTATGGTTTCTGGTTCTAACGATAAACGACAACGAATAGGTAACGAGAGCGGTAAGGAACCAGCCGTGAATCAGGCTGAATCCGAACTGTTAATTGCGGCAGCCGCGCTGGCTGACGCGGAACAATCTCTCGTAGCTCGGGAATTTGTTGCTAGTGTAAACTTATTAGAGGGAGAAATTCGACCGCTAATAGATTGGGTACACGGTTTTCAAATGTCGAACCGCCGGGAGGATGTTCGCCAAATGATACAAATCTGTCAGGTATTATTTATTTGCTCGGTCAACACAGTGAAGAAATTGTTTTACAGGGATAATTTAAATAACGCAAAATTGATTAAAACATTATTATAGAAACCTTAAAATTTACTACTAAAATAATATAATAATAGCTGATTAAAACTATTTTTGCATTGTTCATATGATATTAAAAATCTTGATTTTTAGCGCAAATTGAAAGATATCAAAGAGGTAGAGCCGCGAGTAACAAAGCTCCAAATAGAATTAGAGCGTATTCATATGGCTCGTGGTCGATCTGCGCCTCTTAACGCTGATCATTTACATACTGTAAATGAAGCGTTTGAAAGATTTATGCATAAGTGGTCTGCAGTTGTGGCGAAAATCAGCGATTCATTAAATGCGCTTTCAAATCCGGTTATTTTTAAAAGCGATTTGTTTTATTCGAAAAAAATTTTTAATTTTTTGTGGTACTAGTAAGTAGATCTCACAAAATTGACAAAATTGATTTCGTTTAATGAATTTACAATAAAAACAATTGTTCGAAAGCAATATAAAATCTTATCCCGTTATTAACTGAAATATATTGAAACAGAATTTTAAATATCCTACAACTTTGGATTTTTTTCACGAATTATTTTTTTTATAAAATTTAGAATCGAATGTCATTGTGTTATTTTAGCCATCAAGTTCTGAGGAAATCGACACGGACATGATACTTGTGCGCATGACAGCCTGGATTAAATCGGCTAACAAATTGCTTAACAATATTGCCAAAGATACGAAAGTGGACGAGAATACATCTAAACGCCAACGACAAAGCATTAACACAATTACCGATCAATTGAGCGAACATCAGCGGCACGTTAGCTATATGAAGCGGAGACTTGAGGGTTCCGCTAACACCGGCAGCGAAGAGAGCCTCAGACGGCAACAAAATCTGCTAAACGTAGAGTTGGAGTTAATAAACTTGGTAAAACGGGTGGAAAGTTTTCGGCGCGGCGAGATCCGACAAGCAAAGCTGTTGAACGAACCGGAGTTAGAACAGTCGCCAGATGAATTGACACGCCCGTTGTCACGACCAACCACGGTAAGAACTGTACGACATATATTAGATCGGGAATAAATTTTTAGTTTTTTGAGTGAAAATTTTATCTTTAGAACTTTTTAACAAAACAACGTTTATCAACCAAATAATTTTCATTATTATCTATGCTCTTCTGCCAACATATGGTCAATTGAAAAATTCCGTAGCGGTAGAATACAGCCTGCTGGGAGTCGAAAAAAGATTGCACATTTTTTCGACTTTTTGATGGTTTTTGAAGGTTTTCTCTCGCGTGAAGAGCTCGGGCGACCGGAACAAAGGGTCGTCGGAAGGCGTAACATCCAGTAAATGGGCAGGCTGAGGTGAGATTTCCAATCCATTATGGTTTGGCAAGCCAAAATCGGAACATGTGGTCCAGCCTTGTCGTAATTACTTTTCGCTCTTGATGGCCTCGAAGTGGGCGTTTTTCTTCAATTTCTTCACTCAAACGCAACATTAGTTGTTGTTAGAGATCCACATTCACTTCTTGACACGGTGGAGGAGTTAGTAATAGAATATTCCCTTGCTGCCCCCACCAAACGGAGAGCACCACCTTCTTTTGATCAAGATCCGCTTTGGGCGCTGAAGTTGAAGGCTGGCTGGCATCCAATCATTGTTTTTCGTATGTGGGATTATCTAGAGAAGCTTAGTATGCATATCCATTTTTCTTCTCCAGTAACAATTCTGTACGAAAAAAATTGTTATTGTCGCAAGAGCAGGGAAAGGGTGGTAGCCGAGCGTCGATTTTGGTTGAATTCCAGCAGAAGGTGTGACTCATTTTCCAATTTTTTAAATTTTTCCCATTTCGTGCAATTGATTGAAAATTGTTTTATGAGTAATACCAATGTTATCAGAAAGTTCTCGAGACGATTGGCGAGGTTATTTATCAAGGAAGACTTGAATCTTGTCGTTATTGGTTTCTCTGGGCCTGCCTGCATATTCTTTGTCGCCGGAATCAAAATTATCATCATCGAAAGATGAAAACCATTGCTGGCAGACGTGAACAGATACAACTTGATCACCAAATACACCACAAATTTTTTAGCGCCCTATGTCGCCTTGCTTCCACAGTGAAACTCGAAGAACATACAAGAACGAATAACGAATTTTTTATCAGTCATCTTTAAGTAACCATAGAATTTTATTTTAGAACAAAAAGTGTAACAATTTATATATCAAAATGTAGTGCAGAAAAGGCTTTAACAGATAAAAACAAAACTTCATTAAAAACTTTTGTTTTGTTCATTTTATACATTTAGAAAAAAAAGCGAAAAAAATTCCCCAACCGAATAGAAAGATATTAAAAATAAAAATAAAGATACTGCATAGAAAAATACATACACACATTGTAATGTGATGTTTTTGTAGTTTTATTGATCATTATTGTGATATATTTCTAGGTGGTGCAACTAAAGCAAAAGCTTCACTCAACAACTTCCGGTGAAATGGATGACTCTCCTCCACGTCAAACAACATATCAGGGGCAAACACAAGCAGAAATGAGTCCTCTTTTGAAGCCGTCGAACATCGATGAGCAGACAACTAGTTATTCTCCTGAACCGCCTTCGCACGAAGCGGAAACTTTACGTCATCGCTTGGAATCGGAAGCAGCACAACATGAGGAATCCATCGCTAGAAGTCAAACCCAATCAAAGAAATCCCAGGCTGAAGAATTGGCGGATTGGGTGTCCGACCGAGAATCGGAATTGAAATTCGGCGAAGCAACGCCTGGAGATGTAAATAAGCTGAAAGAAGAATTGTCACGGATTGATGGGTAGAATAGTTATTTTGTAAGATAACAATAGCTAATAAAATATAATAAAACAAACCATGCCATAAACCA
The DNA here is from genome assembly GCA_009724625.1 of Deladenus siricidicola. Classification (NCBI taxonomy): domain Eukaryota; kingdom Metazoa; phylum Nematoda; class Chromadorea; order Rhabditida; family Sphaerulariidae; genus Deladenus; species Deladenus siricidicola. Next base: position 17,194 of record SAUE01000594.1, read on the forward strand.
TGTATAATAATTTACAATTTCTGGGACCTAAACAGTGATTAATCACATTTAGTTATTATAAACATTAAGTTAACATACCGAAAAATCTTTAATAATTTTCAGGCTAATTGCCGAAATTCGGGAAAAGTTATACCATGAAATGCAGTTGAAAAGGGACAATGATGACGTGGATACGTCCAGTTTGGATAAGTTCTTGCGTTCAGCAGAGACAAAGCGAAACAACATTGTGGATAGCATCAACAAAACACAACTGGCCATCCATAAATTTGTGAAAGCAGAAGAGTGTGCGGATCGTCACAAGATTGCGTTAGATCGTATCAAGATGAAAAGTGCTGAAACAGATTTGCGCAAGAGTGAGGCAGATCTCAAGGTATTACTACAAAAAATACTGTACTTATTATTGTATTGTCTTGTACATATTAACTGATGAGATGACCGATGCCACATAATAAAAACGTGTACGTGTAAAAAAAAAGTACGTGTACAACACATATACACATACATATACACATAAATATATTCCATACTATCGTTAGTCATAAAACTATTACCGCTCGTAGAGTGGTTTCATAAATTAGTAACATTTAAAAGATTATTTGAAATTTTTTAAAGGTGTTACACCACGCGCTTACGGTAGAAGATTGGTCGTTAAGAAATGAGGCTATTAATTTGTTGGATGATATAGCACTTAGCGCTAGTACTGCCACAAAATCACCGCAGGAGCGACGCGAGGCAGTAGTTTACGACATGCAATCACGCGTGACGCGACTTGCCAAACAATGGGATGACTTATGTGAGGAAATAGCCGCTTTACTTTCATCATCGGCGGCTAGCTGCCGCCAAAAGGCGGAAAAGATTTTGCGGGTACAAATCGCCATTATTACGGAAATGCAGGATGCAATACGCGCGAGTGCCGACGCCACTGACGCAGAAGAATTAAGCGAACATTTAGACGTAAGATTTTTTTAAATAATTGATTTTCAAGCATGTTTTTAAATCTGTGTATGATATAATAACTATAATATGATAGAAGAAAATGAATGTTACTAAATGTTTCAAATTTTCATGTAGGTGTAAATTTGTTAATTATCTAATTATTATTTTATGTATTTTTCGGCTTTACTCACACAAAAATAAAACAAAAACGGTTCCTTTCCGTCCTGCAGGATATTGCTGAGGTTTGGCCTCCGACTTAGTTTAATTTGTTTATTGTGGTTAATCTCTTTATTTGTTGTAAGTTTATTCAAATTTAATAAATTTATTAACGTTTTCAAAAATTTGGATGTGATGTCGGAGGACAAATATTAATGTCAAAATCGTGTTTCTCGACCCCAAAAACCCCTAAAACAATAAAAAAAACACAAAAAAAAATTACGATGAAAAACCACAAAAAGTATTATCTTATAAGAAAAATTGGTTCTTTTCCGTTATCTCACCGCAAATTTTTTTAAATTTTTTTTTGTGTTTTTATATTTTTTAGGGGTTTTTGGGGTCGAGAAACACGATTTGACATTAATTTTTGTATTAAAAATAACCTTTATTGACTCTACAAGTGCTTTTGTCGCATCTCTAATTCGAAGAGCAAAACTAAGCCTCATTTGATGACCATTCACACATACATTCGTACATAACTCGGGAGGATTCAAAAATCCCAAAAATTTTATGCTCATTTTGGCAAAATTTTAACATTTTCAAAAAGTTGGATGTGATGTCGGAGGACAAAAATTGTCAAAATCGTGTTTCTCGACCCTAAAAATCCCTAAAAACAATAAAAAACACAAAAAAATTAAAAAAACAATTTGCGGTCAGATAACGGAAAAGAACCGAAAAATTAATTTTAACAATTATTTGCTTTCAGAACCTCGAACGACTTTTGGAAAGGTTAAGCACTAGCGAGGCTCATAATGAGGAGTTGCTTAGCGAGTTTTATGATATTGCTCAACAATCTTCTTCTAAGGATAACTCATCCGTAAAAAATGACCCCGACGTTGAGATTGCAAACTTAATTACCGAATATCATCATGAACGAGATGGTATTATTTTGTATATAGGACTTATTTTGCTTTTTATACTGCTCTGCATTTTGTTTCAGAATCTGCCGATAAAAATTTTTGTATTTTTAATTTTGTTCAGAAAATTAAAATTGAAATTATTAACATTTTCAAATTTGTTACTTTTATGTTTATTTTCCAATTTGAAAAATATGTAGTAAATAAAAAAAAGTTTGGGCTGCTTAAAATTAGCAAAAACAACAACTTTGATTTGAGAATATAATAAAATTTCTTTTGGCATATCTATATTAAGTTTAATTCGAATGTTACGCATATAAATTCAAGCTATCGTACCGATTGCTCGTGAGCGATGCGAACGCTTGAGAACTGCGGTTACCAAATGCGACTACTTCGAGCAAGCGTTGTGCAATTGCCAGTCGTGGTGTAATTATATGCATCATATCCTCAACCTGCGAATATCATCCGACATTCATGCATTAGATGTACCACATGAATACAAGGTATGTAGTAATTAATTTGCATACTAGAATATATACGCTATACAATGGTTTATTTTTAGCAAGCTTTTGAGGCCGGAACATTATTTCCTGTAAGTATTTATGTATATATTTCTTTTTCAGTCTACAAACAACATATGTATTGATTCGGTGTAAACCAAATATGTAGGAGAATAATATATTAATGATTTTTTATTACCGATAAATTAACACAAATAAGAAATGAATTTAGCAAATGGAAAAAGAGTTTGAAGAATATGACAAATTGATAGTTGAGCTCAACGAATTCATTGAAACAAACAAATCACAATGGTCGTCAAACGATCGACTTCGATTGCAATCTGAGCATGCTGCGGTAAATTCATTTTGAGATTATAAAAGTTTATTATTAAAAGTTTTTGAAAAGTTTTAAATTTGACATTTCACAATGAGCTTAAAAGAAATTGAAAACATAAAAAGGGCTTTGAAATTTCGTCAAGATGAAAAAGAAACATTGATAAAGTTTGAATAATCGTCCTGAACAATATTCATTTGGCTTATATTGTAATAAAAAATTTTTAGCATGTAAATCAAAGTTGAATTTTAGAAACAATTGGCCGAACTTCGGGTTAAATATAATGAATTCAAGCAACCTGTTCTATTGGGCGATCGCATAGATCAAATCGAACGTCGACTTGGAGAAATAGAATGTGCTATTGATGATTTAACTGGAATTGAGGTATCCAAAAAGATAACACTTAGAATTTTGCCTGATTTTGTGTTTTGGATAGATATATAAAAATTATTTTTAGGCATCCAATTGTGAATACTGTCTCACGCATTGTCAAAAACTGCGCAAACAATTAGGTACAGACAATTTGGCTACGGAATGCAGTGCGCTAGAGGCCGATAAAGAAGTATTTATTCGTGATGCAATCCTAAACGAGGCACAAGTCATTAAGATTGGCGACAAAATCTCCGAACTTCAGCAGAAATGCGTTCAGCTGGAACAACGTGTAAGATTAGCTTTCTTTGGTTTCAGATTGTTTCCAAACTGAAAAAATAACTTCAAAGAAAACTATTTAGGCCGGTGCAACTTGTGAGCGACTAGAACGTTGCGTAAATTTTTTAAAGAAATTGGACAAGGAAAATGAGACGGCTGAGCGCGCCATCTGCACAGCAGAAGAAAACATCGCCGCAGCAGTTAAGAAATTCGAGGCGGGATCGTCGACTGGGGCACAACGGCGAGTGTCACCTAATAAAGACACACTTCAACGGGTATCACAGTTGAACGCGCAACTTCGCGTAGCGATCGACGTGTCAAAGAAGACACGTGAGTTGGAGAGACTTCTTCAACAAAATTCTATTCGTCTCACGGCGGAAATGCTTGAGGAAATCAATGGACATGAAGCACGAATTTTGTCTTTAAAGAGACAAATTGCTGTTTGGACGGAGTCTATTCAGGTTATTTACGATGTTTAGATTAATCAATGTTTAAATTATTTTATTTATTTATTTATTTATTTATTTACGTCTAAATAGATCGTAACAAAATTATTTAAATTAAACAACATAACAA
>SAUE01000594.1:24058-42914 GCA_009724625.1 Deladenus siricidicola
CTCTGACGGCTTGGGGCCCTGCTCTGGTAGACCAGAGATGACGATCGCTCTCTTGCGGTCTTTGTCTTCCATATTGCCGTTGCAGGCACTGCTTAATTTAACCTCCATGTCCTGAATTCGCCCTCTCATAATGGGTTGGAATACCTTTAACACCGCTTGCAATATTTGGTCCGTAATTAGTGGCACCAATTTCTCGATGATCGCCTCAATCATCTTGACGAGGGCGCTTTTTCTTCTTCGTCATTACCTCAAACTTAAACTTGGGTAATTAAACCAAAATTATTTTTTTTTGTTTTCCGCAAATCATAACTTTTTACTCTATTCTTGAAAATGCCATACCTAGGTATACCTGGAAAACGGATTTTTGATTTGTCAAGAAATTGAAAATGTTCATAGTTATATATACAAAGTGTATTTTTCAATTTATTCAGCTGAAAACGTCTACTTTTGTCACTTTCAAAGTACCTTTTAGTTTTTTAGACAAGCTTGGAAGACAATAGCAGCGCCTTTGCCAGCTTCGAAAAATTAGCGAATGAATTAAAAGATAAATTGACACAAGAAATCGAAACGGATCCTTTACGTATAAACTCTCGTGATCTGACGGCTAGCGGCGAAGAATTGGGCTTGGATTCAAACTCACCGATATATGAGCGGTTGGAGATGAAGGCTATGCAAATAGTTTCACGTCTTCCACCATCCACTGATGAAGAAATTTTCGCGGCCGATCAAGGGTTCCCTTTTTACAATTGCACAAACGTTTCAATTTTTTATAATTTAAAACTTTCTATTCTATTTTTCAACATACTATTTTTAGAAAAGATTCGGCTTCTAATATTCGAAAGCAAATAACCAACCGCCTAGCGGAGATTAACGTTCTTCGTGAACTTTTTGTGCGAAAAATGACTGCTAACGCGGCAGCCCCCGATTCTTCAAACGCCCCGTCTCTGTCAGACAATGAAGGTCAACCACAGGCGGATACACCTGCGCGCGATGACTACAGCCAAGCTGATTCTACGTTGAAGCGGTTAGTGAGTACAAAATATATAACTTCAATATACAAAATATGTATGTAACTTCAAAATACAAAATATATAACTTCTACATATTAATAAAGTTGCTTGATTAAGAAGCAAAAAATTGCCGCGTTTGTGCAACCCCGCTGAACCTAGGCGAAGAAGCGACACATCTACAACAACAATCAACGACGCGTCTTCAATTTCGTCACACAGCGGCTCTGCCGATGGTGTGTTATCGTCAACAGACTTGGCAAATATGAGTCGTGAGTGCCTAGAGGACTTTGAAAATGGACTTGCTTATCTCGATTTTAATCGCTTTCCCGTTTCATCTTTGGAAGATTGGCGGGACAGATTGAAGGTTAATCGTCAAAGAAAATAATATTCCTATATATAAGTATTTGTTTTTTTCTGTGTAGACATTAAGCAATTGGATGGCAGAAAATCGACTTCGCCTAGACAAGCTTTTAAATGCTGGAAAACGAGTTGCGGAAAGAGGTCGATTGGAATTAGATACCCACGACCTTTTGGCCGGCCTCGACAAATTGATCGGCATAACAAATAAGGTAGCTATTTTATGCAATTTTCAAATTTAATCAAAATTTATTTTTACTTTTTGTTAATTACTTTCAAATCTTGGCATTGAATCGTTATTTGAATCTGATTGCGTTTTTAATTCCTGAGTCAAAAGTCTGCATATAAAAATGTACACATATAAACACATATGCTTATATTTTTTAATAAACAATATACTTGATATTGGCATATGTTCAGATTGATTCCGACGCTATGGATTCAGAAAAGCACTTACGCCTGGCCGAGTCAAAGCGCCAAACATTACGCAAGGGCATTGAAAGTGTACAATTACAAACGGCACGTTTGCAAGAGAGTAATATCGAAGCGCTCAATGATTCTACCACAATTGCGGTATTTATTTTTATTTTTTAGGAAGATATTTAAAATATTAAAAATTTTAATCATACATCAACATATATTATTTTTATGCAAATTGGAATATTGTTTTTTGTGAGGAATTGAACACGGCCGTAAACACAAAAAGTGGGTAAAGTGAAATGGGAGAAGCAAAACTAATTTTTCTGAAAGTTAATTAAGCGGGCCACATATTCACTGGCCCATTATTTACTTGCGGAAAAACGAGAGAAATCGAGATTTATAATTTAGGGACGAAATAACTTAAAATTCTCAAATGATATTCTTCTGGTTTATTAACAAGAAACCAGCGCGAAATAATCTCAAAATTTGAGAAATGAAAATTGAGAGGAGATGGAAGGAAACATGAAAATAACGATGGAAAGAACATATAAATGAAAAATGTGACATAAAAAGCAGAAAATGACTTACAATTAGAATGAGAAATCTTATAGTGAAGCTTGGGCAGTGGTCATTAAGTCGGGAAATTAACGCTTTTGCTTACTTAGTAAACGAAAGCAAAAAATAATATGACAGAAAAGCAAAAACACCGAAATAAACAAAAAGCGTAATCTTATTTACTTTCCTTGAAGAATAATAAAAAATTCGCATGAAGCACAAATAATTATTTAGGTTTTCAAGTTTTAAAGATTCTTTTACGATTTATTTCATATTTTTTAACTAAAATATTTTTGTTAATTACTTTTAGTCGCACTTACATACGGAATATTCAAAGGAATTTATGAAAATCACTTTACAAAAACTTAATAAGCAATTCTCTTGTTTGTAAAAGCATTCAAGTTTTTTGCATCATGGATTGATTATTCATACATTCATTTTCATTTGTTTGACGAAAAATATTAAATTATGCTTTTTGGTCATTGACTTGGAAATAGAAATTCCTTTATAATAATTTTTGATCTTAGATAAAAAATGAAAAAAAAACTCCCAATTTTGTTTTGTGAGTTTTAACTTTTAAAGACTAATGATGAGTTAAAACTGTTTTCACTGTATAAGCTCTTATGGTTGTTATATTATGTCCTTACTTCTGTTACTGTTTGATCCGAGTGTTTTAATTTTATGTTTTTGCTTCTGTGTATATATGTTCAACTTTTTAGAATTTTTCAAGCATTATACTAATTTTATTACTTTTTTACTTTTTCTACGCAAATATATGTATACATACCATTTCAATTTTATTCTGATTTTTTCTGTATTTAATTTCATTATAAATGAGCAGATCTTTCATTTTTTACATTAGTTTGTTTTAAATTAGTTTGCTTACTTACATTTATTTACGCATAAATATGACTAATAACAAGTGTTTTTTTTTGAACAAATTGATCTGTAATTCACTTGAATACTTAAATTCAAAAAGAATAATATATAATATAGAAAAAAATGCAGCAATCAATTTCTAGATATTTTTTATTTTATAAACTTTACTGCATAAAATTCTGAAAGCGGCTTATACGACTTATTTTCTTTGTATTCTTATTATTCTGCTTTAAAAATGAAATGGTTTGGATACAGTCAATTATTTCAGAAAAGCAAAATTTCTCCACTTTTCGTCATTTTTTGAAAACAGTTTTTTCATTTAAAATATTTGTTCTGTGGTTGAATTTTTAAATTTTCGTACATCTGTGTTTATTGTTTAATTTTTTTATCGACAGCTATGTAAAAATTCCAATTTATACAAAGATACGGTAGTTAGTAATGCATAGCTTTTTTTAAGTTTGAATGTACATCTGAAAAATGTTGGAAAAATTATTTTCAAAATAATTCAATAAAATATTATACATATGTACATATGTACAAAGGTCAGCTACATGTATACCATTTTTTTCTCTTTTCGGTTTAAATTAAATAAAATTCATAAAATTCGTTTTTATAATACTTTTCAAAACCAATTCAAGTTAATTTGAAAAATGTTCAAGTTCAAATTGTCAGTTCATGTTCATTTTGTCAGTTCATTTTCATTTTTTGAAAAAGAAGAAATAATCACTGATTTTTTCATATCTTTTAATAATAATAAAAACTGAGTTGGTGACACATTTTTTCGATTGAAATTTATATATAAATTTTTTGTGCTGATAAGCGAACCTGATAATCGATCAAAACAAAATTATAATAAATTTATATACCTGAAGCAACTTATTCTTTTTAATTAACTTTAATTTTTGATTAAAAAATGTTACAAAAAACAAAAAAATAGGTACTAATGACCAAAAATACAATACATATATGTAAATGACTTTACAGTTTTAAATAATAAAAAACCTAAAAATATTCTGTTTGTTTACTAAAAAAACATTTTCAGAATATTCAGCGCGATCTAATGGAATCGTATGGCCAGCTACGACTTCTTCAGCTGACTGCCACGGAGCTAAATAATATTATACCGAGAGATGACATAAAATTGGCGGATAACGGAAAAATATTAAACAGCGCTTTTGCGTTGGAGAATGATTCCCTAGAAGCACTGAATGTTCAGCTACATGAAATCGAGACTCGTATTCAAGACGCATTAGCTAAAGCGTTACATGTTCAAGAAACGCAAAGTGCGCTGACTGCTCAATCTTCGGACAGAATCTCACTCTCAAGCGGCGCTGGTCTATCACTTGCTATGGATGTACATGAGACCGAACCTGAAGAAGAACGGACAGGTAATAAGAATTTGAAAAAAATTATTTCAGTAGAGAAGCTAACGCATCAGTGTGTCAGTCAGTCAGAAGAATTCGTGTCTCCCTATCTTCGTTGAGTTTTGCAACTGTTTAATACACGTACATGCTCAGATGAATAATTATTTTTGTAACAACAACACTAAAAGAACAAATAATCTTTTAAAATTTATAGAAGTAAATTTGGAAAAACAAATCCTGGCCAATAATAAACCAAGATCCTCCGACAATTTACATAAATTTTTCGTCAACTTGGATACCATAGAGGACTTTTTGGAAAAGCCGGATCACTTGCCATATGAAGGTCTTGAAGAAAAACAAGAGATTTTACAGGTAAACATGATTTTATGCATTATTACTTGCATTTCAAAAGTAATACCAAATAAAAACAAAAGTCATATTATCTGTTTTCTTCGCTCTTAATCCGATTAGTGATTTCGATTACACAATCCTGAAATTATTTTATTTACACGAAAAAGAAATTGATAATTATTTTTTTGGTATTTTTACAGGATTTCGATTTTGAGTTATCACGTGGTGAGGGCCTTGTAGAGAAATATCAAATGACAATGGGTTTGGCAGAGTCAGAACATGCCATTCAACGAATTCGGAAGGCGCAAGAGCTTTTAAAAACACGGTGTGTCACTGCCGAGGCTTCAAAATCAACTTTAAAGACTTTAGAGGGACATGTCGCAGAAACCGAGAATCTTATTGCCACCTTAGGTATATCACAACGTCGCTTGGGCTCAACAGCACGGAAAAGTCCTAAAGTGGCGGAACTGAGTCAAACTCATGTTCAAGGTCAATCTTCGCGAAATCGTTCTCCAGACTTAGACGAGTTGGAGGCGATCCAGTTGGAGCTGGAAGATCAACTCCCACCGATTGCCGTCCACATTCAGCAGGGCGCCAATCGCCTCGAGGCCATTGGAGAGCGTTTTTCGTCCGGCATGCGCGAATATTTCAATCAACGTCTGGAACAGTGCCGTGCAGATTTTACAAATTATTCAAGCCAAATTCGCCAAAGTCGACGCCATTTAGAGGAACGACTTGCAGATCAAACCCATCTCATCAATCAAGCAGAAATGCTTGAGTTCTGGTGCGACGAAATGGAAGCGGGCATAGTTGTAAGTTTTAAAATATTATTTAGATGTATGGATTTCAATGTAAAAATTTATTCATGTATAAATTGTAATCGACTTTTTTTTCTCCAATTTTTTGGCTAAAATGGTTTTGCAAAATTTTGTAGATTTTTTCTCACCNTGAGCTGTTTGACGAATTTCCTAAAACTTGATCTCGAACTACATCTGATTTTTGCTCTCTCTCTTTCTCTCTCTCTCTTTCCCTCTCTCTTTCTCGCTTTCTATTTTTTCTGGTTTTTTTTGCCTTAGGATAATAGGTGAGCGTCGGTATTCCAAGGTCTCATTATTGCAAATCTGATTACCCAGTTATAATAATAAGTAGTAGAACATAAAATGTTTAGCGTAAAACAAAAATGTTCTATTTTAAAAATATTTCTTATATCAGGTGAAATTCCAACTGGGTGAGAAACTCGAAGAGCTCCAAAAGGTAAGTAAAGCATCCAACGATTTTTGGCGCAATTTTCAAGAAGTCGATAATTGGCTGGTAGAGGCAGTCGCTCAATTAGATTCTGTTCGTGACGCAACCATCTATCGGTAAATTCGATACTCTGATTGTGAGAAAAAATACTGTATCTTTTTTTTATTGTTTTTCTCTATATAAAATCACGTCAAAAAATTAATGCTTTTTTAAAAGCAATAAGGAAAAATATACATTTTTAGACCGTCGCTGGTAAACATTGAAAAACTTCACCAGGAATCTCCAAAGCTCCGTAATGCGCTTATGGAAATGAACGAAATTGTTGAAAAGGAAATGAGCATGATTCTGAACGCCGACCAACAAAGCGGTTCACTGGACAAAAAAGAACGAAAAAATCAAAAGGTAAGAACATAATTTTGTGTTTGAAAATAAAGGGGAAACATTATATGTATAAAATTTACCTACTAAAATAGTTCACCATTTAAATTTGATCCAAAATTTTTATTCGTATTTCTATTATCAATAAGAAAATCGACAATAACGATTTTTTATGGTTTAAAAAACGGCTAGACGAATCTCTTAGCGTTTAAAGGTGACCCCTAAAAACATCACCTTTTGATGCATACCACATACACGGTAAAATTCGTTGTGAGATGTCGAGAGGAGTTGGGCTATGCCAAAATTATGGAATCTTTTCCCTCTACATGGTTTTTTTATCGGATTGCCGTATCTCAAAAATTTGGTCCGCTATTGGGAATGGAGTGCATTACTGGAGTTTGAGGCTGCCAGACTTTCGGCCAAATTATTTTGTATTAAGATTTAATGCATGCTAGTCTACCCCATTTTTTGGGACAAAATGTCTTTGGAATGTCGTCAAGTGGTGGGCGCAGGCCGCATCCCCTTAAGTATTCTAATTTTGCATTGGTTTGGAGAATACCGTAATGTACACTGTAGCTACAGAATATTACGCCAAAAACTTAAGAAATGTTGAAATTGGCAGGAAAAGCCGCGTAGTCTACTTTAACGAAATCAAATTTTTATAAAAAAGGAGCATGTAAAAAACGAGGATATTTAGTCTTGTTTGTGTTTACTTTATAAAAACATTTTATACACGTACAAACAAGTTATTTCAGAAATTTGAAAATCTTGTGAAAGAGTTTCATTCGGTAACGAACGAAGTCGAGAAGGTACTCAACGAAAACAGTGAACTTCTTGTAGCACTGCGCAAAAATTCCGAGCACGATCGAGTTAAAGCAGATAATAACAATGAATCAATGGAAGATAAAATGAATGATAATATTTCAAAGGCAGAGGTAAAGCCGAAGACAGAACCCGATTCAGGGCAAAATGGAATCACAGAAGGTACCGGTAGTCTAGCATGTAGTATTACGGAATACGGTACGTTGAGCAACAACGGTAGCGCTAATTGTCTGCCAAACGAATATAGTAATACTGATGAAATAAACAGCAATAATCTTGCGAGCATTGTACCATCGAATGAGAACGGATTTATGGACAGGCGTGTTGACCAGCGCGCCTCCCAACGCCGACCGCGGAGAATGTCTGTCGGCGAGCAGGCTCGCTTGGATACTGTTACGCGTTTCTCATCATGGCTAGAAGAGTTGCAGCGCGACGCCGCCGTGAGCGTTGATTTGTCTGATCAACACATTGTGAGACAAGCTATGGGAAAAGCACAGGTTATTTTATGAAATTGTTTCGTTCAAACCAAGAAATATTTTTATTGAGTTTTTATATTTTGATAATTTTATCTAGAAATGAAGTGTATTTTTTTCATATCCTAATGTTTATAAAAAAGTTAGTATAAAAATAAAGGAAAACATCAATACACGAAAAAAGTTCTATAAACTCCGGACAATCTAATACTTAATCAAATTTTAATAGATTTTTTGAGAATTGAGCATTCTTGTATATGGTTGTCTTACTTTTTTAAACATTTTATTTCAAATACATAGCTTGCTTTGTTTTTATTCAGTTTTCCAGCAAATGTACATATGTACAATAAGTAAGCTTTTTTAAAGCCAAAAAATTAGTTTTTAGCGAAATACATGTAGTACAAAAATATGGTACATATTTGTGAGCTTTTTGTTTAATTTTATTATAATTAATTAGGACTCAATTTCATAATTATTCTCAATTTAAAATTCAATTTGATTAAAAGGCGCTGCGACATTTGCGGACGGACATTTGCGGACGGGACATTTGCGGACGAAACAATTTTTCAAATTTTTTTAGGTTTAAAAAATTCAGGGTATGTTTGACTAATTAAAGTGAATGAACGTTTTTGTTTTCTGCCACGGTGAATTCGAATTTAATAATGTTTCTCACTGATTTTGTTGTTNTTTCGATGAAAATCAAATTTGCGGTGCGCCTCCTTCGCCAAAGGCTTAGGCTTAATAATATTTTTCCCAATTAGGCGTAGGCTTAATAATATTTTTCCCAATTAGGCTTAGACTTAATAATATTTTTTACAATTAGGCTTACGCTTAATAATATTTTCACGAATTTAGCCTTTGGCTTTAACTATACATAATCATACATATAATTGCGCATATGGTAATAACAACACATATATATGCGAAGACACGGGATGATACGGTAAACTCGCAAAGTTGTCCACTGCTACTTGGTCGCCGCACCGCAAATTTGATTTTCATCGAAATTTGAAAGTTCGAACAAGAATGGATCTCCCCGCTTTTATAGGGCTGGGGTTTAGTGAAGTAAAGCCCTTTTCTAGCGCGAAAATCAAATTCCTCCCATTTTGGAGTCGAGGACCCCCTAGAAGGTAGGGCTTTCCAGACTTTTATTGATTTCGGCAGAAATTTACTAATTAGTTAACAATCTAAGTGATGTCGCTTCGCTTTCTAGAGCCCGGAGAATTTGACCACACCGCGAGTAAATGTTCTCTCAAAAAATGATAGTCGTAAAAGTGTGTTCAGAGCACTTAAAATGCATTAAGAATCATTCCTAGGCTATAAAATTGGTTAATAAAATTTTTTTTCTCGATCTAAAATTTTTGCGAACTCAAACCATAATTTATACTTCATTGAATTCGTCTCGTCAAAAGCTTCTAAACGAGTATAAACATCGATGGGTTTGGTTGACGCGGTCGAAAAACATAAATTTATTATCGATTTTTGGTTTTGGCGCAAATTCAAATCATAATTTATACATCATTGAATTCGTCTCGCCAAAAGCTTCTAAACGAGTATAAACATCGATGGGTTTGGTAGAAGCAAAAAAATTTTCAATTTTGGCGCAAATTTGAATTTTTCTAGTCATCATATTTGTATGTTCAGAATGTTCAGAATAGTCTAAAACTTATTTCTAGCATATCGACTCAACAATACCCACTTTTTGCCCAAATCCCAAAAGTGGGCGGAGCCATTCCACAATAGGAGATTTCTGCGAACTTAGAAAACCAAGCTTCTTGCGCAAGTTTCAGCCCAATCGGCCCATGGGAACATACCCTAGTAAATGTGACTAAAACCATTAGCGCGCAAAATGTTACAAAAAGTTGAGCAGCTGGGGTATGTTCCCGTGAACCGATCGGGCTGAAATTTTCAGGTTAAGCTTTTTGGGCGTCAACGTGAGGATGGCGAAAGTTTCAGCCCGATCGGATTGTCGGAACCCTATTAGGCACACCTAGTATAGGGTGAAAAAACCGAGCTTCTGCTGGACCTAAAATCAAATTGGCCCAGCATAAGCTGCGCCCAAGCAAAACTCCGAGTCCATAGTTTCAACACGTGTTGAGGGGTCGCTATACCCTACTCCCAATTGCACACGTGTTGGAGGGTCGCAATACTCCAACCATCGTGTAACTGTGAAAAACTGCATAAAGACAACAAAATCAGTAATAAATTCGAATTCCTAATGGCAGAAAACCTAAAAATAATCATTACAAAATTTGGGGGTCCGATAGCAGGAAAAACCTAATTTTGTTTGATATCTTAGCATATTTCTCTTCTTTTGTTCATTCACTTCAATTGGTCAAACATAATCTGAATTTTTTAAACCTAAAAAATTTGAAAAATTGTTTCGTCCGCAAATGTCCTGTCCGCAAGTGTCGTCCGCAAACGTCCCATCCGCAAATGTCTCGTCCGCAAAAAGTCATATCGTTCGCAATTTTCCAATTCAAAATTGCATTTTAATAAAGTCTAAAAATGTTTTTAAAATGTCTTGTTTTCAAACGTATCTCGTTATAGAATTGGATAGATGAGCTCAACGTTAACCAAATCGAAGTGCTTCGAGTAGTAGATGAAGCCCGCGATAAGTTGGTCATTGAACGTGCACAGATCTGTAGCCAGCAAATGGAAAAAGTGTTGACGCTTTGTCAGCGTCGGCGCACCGAGCTTCAATTAATTTTAGAAGAATGCCGAGCGTGGGAGCAACTTCGATTCAACATTGAAATATGGCTGACTCAAGGTGCGTAATTTATTTTCTGTTGTGGCTATTTTTATACATACATACATAACTTTTTGTTCAATTTTTAAATATAAATCTAGACGTTTTAATTAAAATAAGCAAAATTGTATCTACATTGCAATCAAATCAAAGTGCTTCGCAATTTCAGACTAAATTTATGTATTTTATTTATTTTTTAATTTTGATTAATAATAAAAATATCTAATTTAGCCGAAGAAAAATTGACGTCGGGTGCGCGGGTAAATGAACTCACCGATACTGGCCTTATTGAGCAACTCGAGGTGGTGGCTGAATTATCGCACGACTCGGCGCAAATCTGGCGTGAGCGATTGGCGCGTTTTAACTCAAAATCAAATACGCTACTCGACACGCATCGGCGCGACGACGGACACAACCTTTCACACCTTACCAGCAAACTCAATACGCAATGGACCAAATTCAATGACGCGTTGCGCATTCGAAGAGCTGTAAGATGACGGTTATTTAAATGTTCTTCACTCATCATTTGCATGTAGCTCAAAATAACATAATTTTTGATAAGAAAACTAAACTCATGAAGCTAAATTTTAGTCCCAGCACAGATCTTAGTTCCTTTTGTGAATATCGTACAGGACAATTTTTTATAAATTTATTACCTTCAAGATGCTCGAGGCGTCACAGCGCTCCCGCCATGACTTTCATTCGGCTCTCGGTCAACTTCAGCAATGGCTTTCGCACCAATCCAACGATATTTTTCGGCTAGACAGCGAATCTGGTAATGCACAATTGTTAAAGGACACTAGTAAACGAAGGGAATGGATGGCACAAGAAAAAGTATGTATTACTGTCATTTATATAAAAATGTGAATAGCGAAATAAGAGTCTGATATATACATATGTATACATTAATAAAATACAAATTTTCAATTAGTATTTATAGACGAAATTTTTCAGGAGGCTCGCGTAGAAATAGAGGCACATCGTGATGTGATGGACTCGGTAAAACAAATGGGCAGGAAACTTTTAGAAGAGTTAGAGGCGAGTGAGGAGCGTGAACAACTTCGACAACGGCTTGAAAACGTAGATTTGGAATGGCAACAATTGACGGACAAATCACAAATTATCAAGTAATTCTATACATTTTTGTGACATAAATACGTGGTTGATGTCGACATTAACAAAAAATGTTTAAAAAATCTGCTATCAAAAATTATTATTTTATTGGTCTACATAATAATTAAATTTTCAGGAATCGGCTGGAAAATGCGCAAGAAGAATGCGAAGCGCTTGCTCAAAATCTGTCCGATTTTCTTTACTGGACGGACCAACAATTAAAAACTATTGCGAACGCACAACCTGTGGGTGGGGATTTGACCGCTGTGCAATCTCAGTTTGAAGTCATCAAAGTGAGTATTTTACAAACAGGCTTTTTGTTCCCACTATTATACATATACATATAGCATTTAAATGCGGCACGCTACTACACATATAGTTTGCTTTCATCATCAAAGTTATTCTCCTAATTGCAGACAATTGAAAGAACGATTGAAGCTCGGGAACGTCAAATACAGGACTGCATTCAGTTGGCCCATAGCTATTTAATGCAACACGATCTACGACCTGCCATTCACACCCTCTCCGTTTTCGAACCAAACACAGTCGATGAGGATGGCCTTACACTAAGTTAGTAATTTTAATAATAATGTCAGAGGGAGTTATTTTTAATTTTAATAAATTATAGCCGACGCGCAGCGTGAAGAGCGTCGGGTTGGCGTGCAAATTTTTGCGGACTCAGAGAAATTGAAAAAATCGTGGGAATTATTGCGACAACAATGCGCAAACTGGTCAGGTGTCGTGTCGCGTGCTCATCGAGACATGCATGAGCTTGACGCGACAATTGCGGAAGCACTATTGTCATTGGGAGCAATTGAAGACGATTTTCAGCAATTACCTGTTGTCGAAACGTTAATGTACGATAATTTTACATCTAATGAAATTATATGTTTCCATAATTATTCAATTATTAATGTTAGTTCGTTTCTACATTTGTGTATTACAGGCTGGAAGAATTGAAAGATGCTCGCACGGAAAACGCTGCGATTCGAAAACGAACTTATGAAGCATCAACGCGTCTAGATGACGTTAACGATTGCGCTGGTCAAATTGCTGCCAAAAATATTGCCCTCAGCTCTCAAGTAGACGATCAAATTAAGGCAATTAATCAACGGTACCGTTTTACACAAATTGCTGCAGATTTGATTTAACAAATCGAATTTCTGAGAATTTTTCATTGTTCAATTTTCGCTCGACGTTCAACCATTTTGAATTTTAGTTTTGACAAAGTTAAGCGAGATATTGCATGCCGGGGAGCGGCTTTGGAGCGAGCCTTCAACGATTTTGGACCATCGAGCGAGCACTTCTTGGTGGATTCGGTGCTTCCGCCTTGGCAACGTGCCATTTCCACACCTAATCAATTGCCCTACTATATTGAGTTGTATTTATGATTTATAATATAATTATTTTGTGTACGGAGTTATTGGTTTTTCAGCCATAACACGGAAATCACGCAATGGGATCACCCAGTCATGGTGGACATTCTCGAGCAATTATCCACATTTAACCAAGTTAAATTCAGCGCTTACCGAACAGCAATGAAGTTACGCGCTATTCAAAAGCGCCTTTGCTGTAAGTTACATATATATTATGTTGTTTATTTTTATAACATATGGTAGTACTTATGCATTGTATTTATGCATGGTTAAACTATGTATTTTTACAAAGTTGAAAAAATGCAATTCTAGCATTAAAATTAGCGAACCATGTACATTTTCAGTAGATCTGATAGAGCTGCCAGACCTCGATGAGAGTCTCGAACAACGGTTGAAGAATTGTGCCAACGAGGAACATATGCAAATGGAAGACGCTGTAATGTGCCTTGTCCCATTATTTGAGGCTGCCAATGCACGCTTTCCTCACTTGCTGAAAAATGTTCCACTAGCTGTTGATTTGGTATTGAATTTGCTTCTCAACATTTATGATGCATGTCGAGACGGAAAGCTGCGCGTTTTGTCGTTTAAAATCGCATTGGTTGTGATGTGCAATGCGACGTTAGAGTCAAAGTATGCTACATATTTGACCAGATTGTATTACGTTTGGAATTATTGTCATCTTTTATTGCTGCTCGCATAACTAAAATTTTGAAAAATATTTAGATAATTGTTGATTTAAGGAAGTGAATAATCTTAAAAAGAAAAATAAATATCCTTAAAAATTTTAATTAAAAATTATGATTTAGGTATAAATATCTATTTCGCCTGACTTCAACATCTGATGGCGTCGATCAGAAAGCGCTCGCCATTCTTCTCTACGACCTAATTCACTTACCGAAATTCCTTGGCGAATCGGCCGCATTCGGCGGCCTCAACATTGAGCCATCTGTTCGCTCGTGCTTTGAGCACGCTAAATTCTCGCTCAAAATCACCATTCAAGAGTTTCTCGAGTGGCTAAAAAAAGAGCCTCAAAGCCTCGTCTGGTTGCCGGTAATGCATCGGTTGGCGTCCTCGGAGTTTGCTAAACATTCGGCCAAATGTAATGCATGCAAAATGTTTCCTATTGTGGGTATGCGCTATCGCTGCCTTCGCTGCTTCAATTTCGACATCTGTCAAAGTTGCTTTTTTTCGCAACGGACGGCAAAGAATCATAAGCTTACGCACCCAATGCAGGAATATTGTTTACCAACAAATCCGCGAGATGACATGCGCGATTTTACAGCTATGATGCGCAACAAGGTATTAAAATTTGAAAAAAATGTGTTTTTGCGAATTTCAAGCAATGTTGTGAACGTATACTCAGATTTTTACTAATTCTTACTTTTATGCTAATAATAAAAAATTTATTTGGTAATTTATTTGAATCTATTTAATAATAGTAATTAAAATTTTATTTTGTTATTAGGTTCGTCGCGCAAAAAATCGAGTCGGTTATTTGCCGGTTGAGCAAGCAATTGAAGGTGCTCCGCTTGAACAAAGCGAACAAACACCACAAAACGCCGCCAGCGAGGCGATGCACCAACGCATGCATCTTTTCGCGCAGCGTCTCGACGCGAAACGCACTGAGCTGGAAGCATCGGGTGCCGGCACACCGAAGGCATCCTCACCGTCACAGCTATCCCGGTCCATTGGTGGCGGCGTGGCGACAAAAAGCATCTCCATGGGCGCTATTCCCACGTCATTAGCCAGCCAACGACGAGTCTCGGGACCAAGTGGCGAAGCGGAAAATAAACAGGTAATAATGTTACTTTTTCACATTTTATTCTTATGCATTTATTTATTATTTTACATTATTTATGTATATAACATTATTAGGTTCGAATAGCTGGACAGGGATCTACTCCAATCATGTCTGCCGTTAATGACCGTCTGAAAAGCGAAGATGCGAAGGCCGCTGATGTGAAATCCCCTTCACAGATTATGACCGAAGCAGAATTGATGAGAAAGGAAGAATTGGATCAAGTGCTTCAAAAACTACAATATGAAAACTTGTAAGTTTATGCGTAACGTCAGTCTAACGTCAGTGCTGGGGTCCGAAAAAATCGACTCCGCCTCTGCCCCCGCGTCCCTAGGCAGAGGGAGAGAAACTTCTGGAGACTGAGAGATGCCTTCGTAGGCAGGCAGTCTATTTTTTCTAAGCAAAAATTCTCACAATATATTCAAAATGAAAGGGGATGATTTAAAAAGTAAAACCAGGAGACTAAATGACTTTTTGTTTTTAATAATTTTAAAATTTTTGATCAATAAATGTTTCCGAGGCAATCGAATTTTGGCTCCGCCTTCTAGCACTTAAAAAACAAGCGGTAGGCGAACTTCTAGCATTGAATAATGCTTTTACAATAGTCTTAAAACTTTTTTACAAAAGGAAAAAAATAAAGTGAGTCTTTCGCCGTTTGAAATTTTTGTTTATAGGCGTTTGAAAATGGAGGTCGAGAAACGTCGCCGGGCTATTGGCAGTGATACCACACATTCGGTGAAGTCAACGCCCAATCTCTCTGCAAACAGCCCAGATGAGTATACAATGCAGTTCCAGCATCGCGGTCCACCCACCATTATTCAGCAGCAACCACATTTAGACGATTTTTATTACGCTGATCAAACGTCCATCACTCCGTCAGTAGCACAACCACGGGCCTATGGCGTCGCACAATTTGACAATGGCGGCGGCGATAGTATGACATTAATAACGCGTGCCGCTGCTCCGCCACCCATTCCACGCCACAGAATTGCTCCAACCGCGGCGTTGGTTGCAGAGGGTGTAAATAGCTCAAATGCAAATCATGTGAATCAAATGGACGAGATTACTGCAAGAAACTTCTCCAACAATGTCTCCAAAAACATAGACATTAAAGAAGAAGGTCGTGCTTTAGACGAATTGACAGAGCGCAAAACGATTGCGGAGACGCGCTGCTTGCGTCTACATCAGCAAAGGTTGGAAAAGCGCAGCCGCGTCCTCGAAGAGCACAACCGACAACTTCAGCAGCATTTGGAGCGGCTACAGAGTCGATTGATTAATGAAAAGGTAAAGTAATAGTGAGTCAAATTTCGCCTAACATTTAAAAAAAATTATGACACCATTTTATAATATAATAGAATAGATATCGACAATATATGTATAATTTTTTGCTATGAATATTATACATATGCATAGAAGCTTAATTTTTTAGAAAAAAGAACATATGCATGTATTGTAAAATTTTTATTGTAAAATTCAAGCTAATGTTGTACAAAAGTAAAATGTTGAATTTAATTTGTTTAAAAATTTAAAATGTTGTGCTACAAAATAAAATTTATTTTTATTTTTATTTTTAGCAGAAGAGTATGGGCGCGTTGTCAAAATTGGACGAAAACAACGAAATAGATGCGGCAATCCTTAATGGTGGCGGAATTCCACCCCCACCAGTGCCGCTAAGTTGGACAACACTTCCATCTGCACATCATCAATACATACCTTATGGCCCACAAAATGTAACCTCCGCGCCATACTTTGGCGGTGGCTATGGACGCGCTGCATCAGCGTTGGGAGGTGTGAGTTCGTCGGAAGATGATGATCCGCTCGGCCGCTATGGAACAGAAATTCGCCGCCATCATATGAAAAAATTAATGTCGACTGTGGATGAGTTGAACCGTGCTATCGAGTCATTTGTGGGCACGGTAGTAGTAGATCCTGAAGATCCGTTGGCCAGCGAAGAGGACGGTGAAGTCATGCAGAACGAGAGCGACGCAGGACAAAAAGACACAAATAGCACTGATTTTCAGCATCTGCAATTGACCGCAAATTAATTCATAAACTTAGTAATTCAAAATGTTTTTAAACGCGGGAAACGATTCAAAAATCATATTACAACAATATGCTGAAATTTTTAAACCAACATTTAGAAAATTTTAAAAGTAATAATCAGTCAAAAGTAGTAATAATTGGGGCTTGTTGAGATAAATATTTGATGCTTGTAATTTTTTAAATTATCAATTATTTTACAAAAAACGACCGCTGTAATACATATTTGTTGACTTTATTGATTTTAAATGAGCCATTGGAATGTTGTGCCATTACAGTAACCCTGAAAAGAAAATTTAGAAAATTTAATATTGATATTTTTTCTGTGAATTTTGTATCTCATTTACGTTATCATTTTTTGCTCAATATGTTTAGTTTTAACAAATTTACATTATATTTATCAATAAAAAAGTATTTTATATTTCAAATTGATGGTTAGATAATGCGAAATTTTTATTATTGTTCAAAAATGCTACGAAGAATGCTACATGTAAATTTACAAATACTTTTTACAAGTACAAAAAGATTATTTTACATTGAAAAAATAAAGTCAGTTGTTACTTAAATTGTTGCAAAAGAAAAAATACAAAAAAAGAAATATTTTCCAACAGATTGTTTTATTCGTAGAGGATAACGGAAGCGATGTGTGAATTATCCATTACCTAATATTGTAATAAATTATTTTAATATTAAAGCATGGCTACGCAATTTTTTATTACCTCGACAATAATCTGATCCGTGCCATAACAAAATGTAGAGCCGAACGGATTTTCGCTACCGTCCAACGCACCGGCCGCGGACGAGCATTTGTTGAGAATGATTGATGATTTATTATTGCTTACGTTGTTAGAATATACTCCTCTTGCAGCGCTGTTATCGCTGTTATGCTTGAACGCTCTGTTCGCGCCATTGCGCCGAGAGAAATTTTCTGTGTCACTGCTGCTTGTTGAATCGCCACTGCTGTTGGTAATGGTCTGGCTACTAGCAGTAGATGAGATGCTCTGCGATGTAGGAAAAAGTGCACTGAAGGATTCAAGCTGAAATTAAACATTAAAGTAAATTTCTGACTAAACGTTTCAACTTGTGTCAAATTTTTTAATATGTAGTTTTCAACCTTTACAGAATGTAAAATTCAATGTGTTTCACTCCTTTATGCCAAAAACGCAATAAATTAATTTATTTTCCCGTCGTTTTGCGAAATGTACAAAATATATGGAAAATTTATCGTTTTGCAATTTTTACAGCTTTTCATAAACGGCAGCCGTAAAATTTCGAATGCAAAATATGGCTATTTTTGGCCTCTTCTATGCACATATTATCTTTATGTTCAGAATTATACGATGCAAATTTTGCCATATATTGCTATAAAAAAACAAAAATTAATAAATCTTACAGTCATATTCCCATCTTAAAACAACTAAAATACAAAGCTGAAGGATGGATGAAAAGACTGAAGAAAAATAAGAGAGAACAGGAACAAAAAGTGATGAATTTTATTTCTGTGCTTTCTGTAAGTTACCGTTCCTTTAAAAATTGAATTAAAATGTTTTGCAACCTGAAATATACGATTTATCCAAAAAAATTCTTAATTTGCCATTAACAAAATTAGTCATGCAGAATACATAGTTGAAGTGGCAGGAAAAATTATATTTAAAAAAAGAAATAAAAAACAGTATTTGCGTACCTTCGACTTCGTGGAGAGAACAATTTGCTCTTTCGATGAGCCGTTCATGTTGTTTGAGCGGGCTAGGCCATCTTCACTCCGGCCTATGTCACGTTCGACGATGATAGTAAAGTTACAGCGCGAATAAATCGCGAAGTCAAAGTGGCCGGGTATATTCGTGTGGAGAACAAATTTCAAAACACGTCGGCTTTCGTAGTCAAATAAAATGTCCTAAAGATAATAATTATATATATATATATATA
>SAUE01000595.1:9099-32051 GCA_009724625.1 Deladenus siricidicola
ACAACGCCCGAAGATTTTGTAATCGGTGAAGATAGTGACGATGAAATTTGAAATATTGTACCGTTAGAAATTTATAAAATCTTGATTTTCACTTTTTTCACATTAGCTTTTAAAAACACCTTTCCGCGCTTTGAAATTTTTTGTAATATGCTTCATAATAACATTCATGCCATAATCGGGCGAAATAAACATAAAAAATTTAGTAACCATATTCCCGTAAAACTCCTAAAATTCTTTCATTGAATATTTGAAATGACTTGAAGTTTTGTTTGGCATTGTATTTGCAGTGAAAATTATAAAATTTCCATTGGAATTTTTTTGAACAAAAATTTAAGAGTTTAAGAAATTAACGACGAAAAAATGGAACAGGAACTAGCGGCTCAGCTAATCAAGGCCGCGCAAATCGTAGAGGAAAAGGTGGACGAGCAACTCTCCCAATTGGCCCATTTGGAGAAGACGTCCGACGAGAATGAACTGGAGGAATTGCGTCGGAAGCGGATGATCGAGCTACGAAAGATGCAGGAACGAAAACAGGTGAAATTTTTTGTACCGAAGTTCATTAATGAATTCGTGTCTGAGCCTCCGGGCGATGGAAGATCGCTTACTAAATGACTTTTCTGAAAATTAAGAATTTTCCGCATTGTTGTGGTTGTGGCCAGTGTTGGGTCTAGAGGCGATCTTTTGAAAAAGGTCGAAGGTAACTTTTGTGATGCCCAACACTGGTTGTGGCGCGTATGGAAAATCGTGTGAAAAATCCATAGGTTTGAGAAGTTGGGTGCTTTGACTCGGTGATTCCGATTCACGGTGGTGGCCGAAAAGAAGCCGTTCGCTTTTCAGATTTTGCGCTACCTGCAACAAATCTAAACATTTAGTCAAAATGTTTAAAGAGGGGCCAAGCGACGCATAAAGCCCATGCTTCAAAATTTTTTAATGCTCAAAAATTACGGATAAAGTTGTAAATATTTTGGATATAGTCTAGCCGTAGGCTAACGCTCTTTTGAAGCGAATTGAAGAACATTTTTTTCTCGAAAAATGTACTTCGGTTCTCCTGTGGTTTTTACGGATTATTGGACTTTTATGGGCCAAAAAATTTTTTGCGCAGAATAAATGTCAGATTCGTACTGGGCTATACAATTTAAAAAAGTTTTGAATTTCTGAGGGATGGGGTAGGGCTGACCCCAATATTTTTGTTGAAAAAATATTTCGAAGGTGAAAGTAATTTTTGGCCTTCGTTTTTCAGGAATTAGCGTCAAATGGGCACGGCCGAGTGGAGGAGCTGTCGAATGAGGCGGAGTTTTTCGCCGCTTCGCGAAAGTCCACCGCACTCGTCTGCCACTTCTTCGATCCCACGAATCGTGCCTCCGAAGTCGTCAACAAAACTCTGGAGAAAATTGCGGCAAAATACTTTTCGACTCGCTTCATCAAGCTCAACGCCGACCGGGTATAGGTTTGCTATTGTAGAGGAATTTTTGTTTTTTTACTTTTTTGACGTGTCTCGACACGCTTGTTTCCGCATTTTCACGGTCGATTTGAATGACTTTTTTTCGATTTTGTTCAAAAATCAGCGCCAAAATGAATGTCGCATCTCAGTGATGTTTTCATTTTCTTCGCTAAATTTTAGGCCAAAAAATTCCAATTGAAATCAAATTAATTTTGTATTTGCGCGCAAAAGATTGGAGCAGGGAAATCGGGAGTTTATAAATTTTCCCCTTAAAGCGCGTAAAAAATAAAAATTTTGACTTTTTCAACTTTAAAGTTCTCGATTTTTGCTTATTTATTTTTGCTTTTCAGTGACTCAATGCCTCATTTTTTACGAAATTTTTCCAAAGAAAGAAAGACGTAAGGTCAATAAATGGAAATAATTTAATGTGTCACGGGAATGTGAAAAATAACAAATAATATTGAGAATTTCATGACACCCACCACGGGCAAATTCCATGGCTTGTAGCAAATATTTGAAATAAAAATTTACCAAATTCATTGTATAATTAGCTTTATTCCAGGTATTTTTTTATCATTATAAGAGGGTATACTCTCAAAAATCATCGATTTTCATTAAATTTTTCCTTGAAAATGTAAAAAATATAATAATATGGCTACACTAAGACCCCGCGGCGCCTGCGCCGTGTAAATTTTTGTAGCAAATATTTGGAATAAAAATTCGCCGAATCCACTGAATAATTAGCCTTGTTCCAGGTGCCTTTACTTGGTTTATTATTTTTTGAGGGATGGAATGGAGGTTCCGACCTTCTTTGTCTGAGTATAATAACTAGCTTTGTTCCAGGTGCCTTTCCTCATCAAACGCCTCAATATTCGCCGTCTGCCGACGCTGGGCGTGGCGATCGACGCGCAGATGGTCGACTTTGTTCGCGTGCTCGACGAGTTCGGCGCCAACGTCGAGCGATATGGTCTTGACGTGGACGCGGTGGAGGAGCGCCTTGGTCGCGCTGGCGCCATCGACTACCGCGCGCCACCGTCGAAGGCCGAGCAGAGGGCCGCCGCAAAACAGACGAAAATCACGAATTTGACGCGCAAGAAGAAGACGATTCGCGAGCGGAATTCCAGCGGATCCGACGACAGTGGAGACTGGTGATTGTTTATGTGTGGTGAAATATTTATTTATTACTTTTTTTGATATGGTTTTTGTTTTTTGAAGGATGAATACTTTTTATTTTAATTTTTTTGATAAATTTTGTTGTGAAGTTTAATTTTTTTGAAGTTTTTTTTCCAAGGAATATGTTCTCGAAATATCTTTAAAGTATAAGCATTTATCATCAAAAATGTACGTGATTAACGTTCACAAAATATAATTAAAACTACGACAAAAATATGAAATATTGATCAAAAATATCAGATTTGACAATTTTTGAATCTCTTGTTGACTCTTTTTTGGATACGCTAATTATGAAGAAATTTTGTTGTATTTATTAAATTATCCTTTGCTTTTTTGTTCATAAATTTTTTATTTACGAACGCATAAAAAATATTAATGGATGTTTTTTTTATTTTTGCGCATAAACTAAAATTTTTATTTTTTTATCTGCAAAGCCATTTCTCTATGCAGTGGCACGTCGATCATGGGGAGGGGAATTTCCTCCCCCACGAAGAAAAATTTTTTTTTGTTTTTCCCACATATTGTAATTATGTAAAACTATGGCGATTCCTCATCTTTTGGAAAAAAATTTAGATTGAAGTTCCCTCTCATGAAAAATGTTTTGAATACTGTCTGTATAGAACTGTCTGCGTTTTGAATAACCTTTCCAAAAATGACTCATAAGAGTAAATTTTATTGAACACTTTTCTAGCATGTTTTATAATTTCATATTCATTTTTTCCTGTTAATGCAATCTCTCTCCTCGTCGGTAAACACAATTTGCATGTTAACGGTGCCAATGTCGAAAAATTTGGCTACTGTAGAGCCGTCGTTGACGTACGAGTCGGGAATGTTAAATGTTACTTTTCGTTGGCAGGGCTAAAAATTTAAATAATATTCCGATTTGTTGGAAAATTTGTCGCATACCATTATTCCGTCGTCACAGTCGTGATCTGAAAACGAATAAGAAAATGAAACAAAAATGCGAGCAAAAAGTTTAAACGTGATTTCTGTAATTCTTGCACCAAAAGGACAAAAAATTTGCAAAAAACCAGTTAATTCTTACTACAGTGGCTCGGTCCACTTTTTTCCAGATCCGATTAGGTGCGGGCCTGACTCGGTTAGGCCCATGTGAAAATTTTCACAAAAAGTAATAAAATTAAAAAATGAAGATTTGTTAAAATAGTTTTTTATTTGAAAATAGAAATTATTGCAAGTCAATTGTGGGCCCAACACCCACCGGAAGCCAGCGGGAGCATCCTTGATTTTTACATATTCTCTGAGTTATTTTTTACATATTCTCTAAAAAATTACATATTTTTAATTGAACGTCAATGGTCGTAAATTCACTGGTTTTTCCGCTAAGTTGGAATCTGCCGCGCGCATCCGTCTCTCCTTCCTGTAATAAATCATCCAAGTCAGGTCCTAAACTTTTAATATTACCTGTCAGCAGAATTTCTCAAGAATATTTTTAAATTAAAATGTTTAAAATCGTTGTTGGCATTTTTTGATTTTCTTTTTTTCTAATTCACAGAAAAACATTTTTCAATATTTTCCTAGGCTACAGGAGACACCACCAAGATTCTCTCCCCATGGATTTTTTCTCGATCAATTTTTTCATTAAAAAGTCTCGAAAGACACTAATCTCAGAAGAAAAATGACGAAATTTCACAAAATTAACCGTCTTTTTTATCGGTTCTTTCAATAATTTTAAAAATTTTTATCAAGAAATATTCAGGAAACAACGCATTTCGGTACCTCCACCTCGGAACAAGTTCGAAATGTTGTCTCCATTGTTAGAAAATTAGTTCCGGTGAGCGAGCCTAACGGCTGATTACGATGTATTTTTAAACTTTAAAGTGCGTCAGTTTTGAGACCCTGGATATAGTATTTATGCTTGATAGAGTATTTGTACTGTATAAGGTATTTATGCTCAACACATGACTCTAATTTCTAAATGATTCATACAGTAGCCGTAAGTTGATGTGCATATATTATATAAAAACGGTTGTGTATTATATTAGTTACATATTAATAATTCGTTAAAAACAAACCACGGTCACGATCCCACAATTTCACCTAAACCAAAAATAATGTTAGCATGCGAAATCAACTTTCTCTTCACAAATATTATTTTTTAATCCATTTTAACAACCCTTTAAAACCAACAGAAACCATCCTCCATTAGTACCCAGCCGTTAGTACTTTCTCAAAAAAAAGTCTTTGAAATCTTTATAAAGTTACCTTTGTATGCGCTAGTGGGGTGTCTCCGCACTTCAAAATACCTCTCACACCGGCACTTTGTGTTCGAAATGAATTCACTTCAACCACATTATGTATGAATATCGACAGCGAAATGAAAGCTAGTGATTTTTGGGAGAATGCCATTGCAGAAAATGGCAATGTCCACTACATAAATTGACGGTATTGACGGTTAATATGCTCTATACAAGTACTCATTGATTAATATGCTATGCAAATACCAGTAGATTAATGTGCTTTATATAAATATATATAATAAATATCTATAGATAAGATAAATGCTACTCCAATACCCATAAATTAGTACATTACAAAAAGAACAAATGTTGATCCCGCTCCGGAACCGATAAAAATTCCGGCTTCGAAGCCTTTGAGTTTTGAAGAAAACAGAAAAGAATTTAAAACGAATTGCAACAAAAACAATTGTGAATGCATTCCACAGTAACGCGGTTCTCTTGCATTAACCACACACACATGCTACAGTAACCAGCAGCACAAAATACAAAAAATACATCTGTTAGCGGTAAAAAATACATGTGTTAGCGCCGCGGTATTCGCGTTAATTCGATTCAAAATATACCTAAAAATATAAATAAACGGTACTTCACTCCGTCATTTCTTATGGCCAAGGCGGGGGCCTTGCGCACACACATATACAAATGGTAGATCGCAATTAAAAATGAAATTCAATAACGATTAATATATTTTTTTAATAATTTCTCAGTAATAACACGCGCAAAAGAAGAAGACAGCGAGAAGGAGGCAATCGATAGTAAAACTATGATGATTTTGTTTGTTTTTAACAAAGATTTTGATTAAAACGTGAGAATGCAGTTCGTCATTTTTCAGAGTTTTCACTTCTCTTCGCATAAATAATCACGTAAACGATTTCGCTTTGTTGCGATACGTTTTATTCTCGAGAGTTGAGTTGAAACTCAATATCACATAATATAATATAGAAAGAGTTAAAATACATTAAAAAATTTCGAACAAATTTGTTACAACGAGAAAAAATCAATGAGTAATGAATGAAAATTTATTTTAAAAATATTGTATTAAGGGGTTTTTATGTATTATTTTTGTATCTTCAATGTGTACGTATTAGTAAGCAAGCAACAAATAATGAAAATGCGCCTTTCCACAAAAATTTCGAGTGTTTTTTTACATAAATTAAAATACAATAACACACATATGAATCGAAATAACTTGCCTGCCCATAAGTATAGAAGTTATACTTATTTTCTAAGCAGGATTTTACCAGACGAAAATTTAATAATTTCCTCAGTTCTTAGAAACGATGCGTTTGTGAATTGTTGTTAGATGCGATGCGTTTGTTTGTGAATAATGTAAAAAGCGATTAAAACATAAATGCAGAATTTAAAATTTAACCAAGTTATTTTTTCTATTTACAAATTCAATAAAATATTTTTATGCTAAAATCTGACTTGTAATAATTGTATTTACAACACGAGCAAGATGGTTGACAAGTATTTCCAAATTTTAGCTAAAGTTGAATATCTATTTTCCCACGCTTTCCTAATTTCGTTCACATTTCAACACGATAACGCGTCCATTCATGCCCACAAGTGTACCACAGACTGGTTACGGCAGCAGCGCATCGTTGTTATGAAGTGGCTGGCCTGTTTTCCTGATTGCAATCCGATAGAAAATCGATGGGGGATTCTCGCCCGTCGCGTTTATGCCGAAAATCGTCAATTTTGATCCATTGCGAACCCGGACGGCGCCATTTTAGAGACTTGGGAGGGCATCGAACCTCAGGCTAAACACAAGCTAATCGACAGTATGAAGAATCACATTTTTCCGGTAATTCAAATAAATATCGGCCTTACTGGATACTAATAATTGTTTATTTGTTACAATGTTTCAGTTTTGTAAGTTAATGTTACGGATTTGGGCTAATAAATTAAAAAATTCCAAAGGGCGCGTATACTTTTACAACGGGCAAAAATCTGTTTTTACTAATTTTTGAGCATAAAACGCAACAAACCATCACCATTTTGTACGAAAATTATTTTTTTGGCATGGCAAATAGGCTAGTAAAGTTCATTTTACAGTAGCCTTTCTCAGTTTTTCAAAATGCTTAAATTTTGGGGAGCGCGTATAATTATGCAACAGAGAATTTTTCGTCTTGTATAGTACCATATTAGAGATTTTCAAGAAGTCGAAAAGATATACATATCATATTGGAGAGAGAGATAGTATATATTGGAGGTCTTCAAGCAAAATCGAACAAAATCGAAAAAAATATGGTGTTATTAGTCATAGTGTCCCCTATCATTTCTACAAAAATTTCAAATATTATACATAGTGTCTTCACGTCTCGTCAAAACCGTAAATGGTGAGAAAGAACGAGAATGGAATTATTATATATACATAGTACGTTACCAAATCGGAATGTGCAGATGCAATAATAGAGAGCAGACAATCAGAGAAAAAAGCAGTGGACTCCAATTTTTAGTTTTCGTGGCGAGATGTGCACCAGGGGTGGGCCGCATATAAATTTCATTTGCGAAAATTGCAAATCGCAAATTTTTTTTTCTTTATAATTCGACTTTTTTGAATAAAAAAACTAAGAGAAAGCTATACATGTATAGGTAACAAAAGTTTGAAGAACTAATAGCTTTTTTAGATTGCAATTCTTGTGTCACTACATAAATAGGCTTTAATAACGTCGAAACTGAATCTAGAATTTCCCACTCAACTACGGAAATTTCTGGAAGAGTACTAATATCGGAAGAGTACTAAAATGGAAAACGAAAAAACTGATCATATTTTTCAAGATTTGCGAAAAATAGCCGATTTTTTGCAAATCGCAAATTTTGTTCAAAAAAGCCGCAAAATCACAAACCGCAAATTTTACCACCCCTGATGGGCGCCAGCTACAAAAATTTTGTGTACAAAATTTTCAACTCCTTCAAATTTGTCAGTCGCCACAAATTCAAAATGGCGGTTGATAGCGGTTTGCCAAAAAATAAATTTCATTTTGCTGAAATATTTCGAAGTAAACGTGTTCTCGTTTAGGTTGCCTTGCATGAACTTTTTGCTTCGTGAAGCCGAATCTTTCGTAAAAACAACCCAAAGATTAAATGAAACCCCAAAAAAAAATCCCGCGCTATAGCGCAGCTAAAAATCTGAAATTTTTGGTGAAGATGCGGTTTTTAATTCTCTTTCATTTTGTTTTTGAATTTTGTTGTTAAAAATCAAAAAAACTGTTGTTGTTAAAAATCAGAAACCTCGAAAAACACGTTTAAAATGTATGGTTCGGGAGAATGTGTATATCTCAGTGAGTTTTGGTCCAAAAAATCCCAAACTTCAGAAACATAATCACAATCGCCCGCAAATTTTTCGCCCGGCGGATTTCATGATCGGTTTTGTTTCAGCGACGCAGCTAAACGTCAAAGTTTTTTTGTAGACGCTCATTTTGTGAAGAAACGCACCAAAAGCGCACACAGTCAAAGGGAAATTTGAAGTTTGGGATTTTTTGGACCAAAACTCACTGAGATATACACATTCTCCCGAACCATACATTTTAAACGCGTTTTTTGAGGTTTTTGATTTTTAACAACAACAGTTTTTGGTGAAATTACAAAATTCAAAAACAAAATGAAAGAGAATTGCAAGGCGCATCTACAGTAAAAATTTCAGATTTTTAGCTGCGTTTTAAGCTG
The DNA here is from genome assembly GCA_009724625.1 of Deladenus siricidicola. NCBI lineage: Eukaryota > Metazoa > Nematoda > Chromadorea > Rhabditida > Sphaerulariidae > Deladenus > Deladenus siricidicola. The sequence goes on from SAUE01000595.1 coordinate 17,644, forward strand.
CGCTATGGCGCGGGATTTTTTTTGAACCACCATATATGTGAAAAACATTTCTAATGTTTTCTTATTTTTTGTAATGTCGGATTTATCCCTCCATTTAACCATTTACGATTTGTAATAAAGCAATTATATTTTAAGAATTATGAAAAAGGGTGGTAATAATTCGAACAAGAAACCAGGCAATAACGGCGCCCCAGAACCTACTGAAGTTCCATTAGAAAAGAAAGAGCAAAAAGCGGTAAAGAAGGATTCCGGCAAGGGAGAGCAAGGCGAATCGTCGAGACGACCGGAAAAAGAGACAAAGGTACGCTTTTTTGTGTCGTTATGCTGTGTTCATGCCTTGTCAATGGGAATTAATGGAAAAATAGGTGTGGGATAGTGGCGCATGTATATAGGATTTTTTGGAATGCGAGGAAGGCAAAATTCAAAATTGTATTCCCGATTTACTTAAAAAATACCAAGCATTATGTCAATGGGACATTTTCTCATCATCCCCTTAACCCCCACCCTCCTCCACAAATACGGCACTCGGTGTATGGCCATGCCTGTTCAAGACTTCCCTAATTGAGGGGGGGGGGTGGAGTTACGCCGAATTACGCAATTTTTTGGCTTACTCCAAAAAAGCTAAAAAATTGATTTGGGCGGCGAGTTGGATAGGAGTGCAGAAAAAGCCGGGGATGCGCAAAGCAAGTTTAAGAATTACTCTTTAAAAGTATAATAAGAGCGGATGTTTAACAGAATCCTGATGTTTTTTGAGGATTCTTTCCAAAAATCTACAAGAAATATCCAATATTCGCCACTAGCTTCAAATTTTCGAAGTTTGAGTATTTGTTATTTAAACGAATCTGATTACATTTCTCGACATTTTTTCCAGAGGCGTTCATCGCTTACCGACTCTCCATTGACATCCTCGTCTTCATCGGCGGACGATACAGAGCTTCGAAACCGCAAAGGTAGAGGAACAAAAAAGAAAAAAAGATTTGTCCACACTTAACTTCTCGGCAATTTTTGTATTATTTACATCTTACCTCAAAAATAGTCAATTTTTTAGCAAAATTTAAAACCGTCCGGGCTGGTTTATGTAGTTTTCGTGCCAACAGATCAGAAATTTGACGAACTGAAAATATTTGAAAAATAATGCAAAAATGGATGTTTTGTAAAAAATTGCGTTTTGAGGGTCCACAAACTATAAAAATACCAAAAATTAAAAAAGAAAAGATTTGTCCACACTTAACTTTTTGGCAATTTTTTATTACTTAAATTTTACCTCAAACACTGATCAAAATCACCATTTTTTTAACAAATTTAAAACCGTCTGGCCGTCAACTACCTTAGCACCGACAGCCGTGGTTTATATAGTTTTCATGCTAACAAATTGTGGAAATTTGGCGAACTGAGCGGAAAAAACTCAAAAATAGTGCAAAAATGGATTTTCGGCGCCAAAGACGCCGATGGTGGATTTTGCCGCATGTTTTGTAAAAAATTGCGTTTTGAGGGTCCACAAACTATAAAAATACCAAAAATTCATTGGCTTTTTTAAGGGAATATGCCTTCTCATCCAAAGTGGGGAGCGTAATTACGAGAAACGATTTTCGTAATTCGTAACTGGGTATAATTTTCGTAATTACGAGGCTAAAAACCCCGTAATTTCGTAATTACGCACATCCCTCGTGGGGAGCCGAAAAAGAAGAGAAAATTGGCATAAAACAAAATGGTTGTCCTCAGCTTTTTGAAAATTGCTTTTTGCTTTGTAGAGTTGAGCACAACCTCGCCGTACTCATCGGTGAATAGCGTCGACTCTTGCTCCTCGAACGCCGCCGTTTCCACCGCCAACATTTCGAACTCCACCACCACAAACGTCGACTCTTCGCTTCCGTCCGCCACAACAACCACCAATTCGAACACCGACTCGAAGCTCGGCGCCAAAGGCGGCGCCGATGGTGTTGTTGTGGCGGCGGTGGTGGATGAGCGAAGTACTGGCGGCGGTGGCGAAGCGGACGTGAAGACGAACAATGCCAAGAAACGAAAGAGGAGAAAGGTGAAAATTTTAATTAATTTTTTTCAATTAATTTTGCTTTTTTTTGGAATTTTTATTTTTTTTAGTACACACTGAAATAGTCCTTGTGCTAGTTTTGCCGTTTTATTTTTGCAGTATTTTTGAATTTTTAGTTGAAAGTTTGCGATTTTTTAATCAGTTTGCGAAATTTGTCTGCAAATTTATTTGAATTTGTAAAACTTATTCGAAACAAAATGCAAAAAATTCTGCTTGGGATTTTTTTTGTTTAAATTTTGTCACATTACAGGCGTGAAAAATATAATTAGTTAAAATCACCCTGAAAAAATTTACCAATTGGATCAAATCAGGAAATCAAGCCTAAGCTCATATGAGTTATCACAAAGAGCTGAGTTTAAACTTTTCTACGAATTATTCGCCGTTTTAGGACGCCAACAAAAATGAAAATATGAAGGAGGGCGAATCTTCTCATTCCCAGCAACCGAACAGTGCCACCGGTGACGGCGTCACTGTGGCCGCGAGTATGCCGATTCTCTCCACACCGTACGTTCTTTTTTTTTCTGTATTGTAGTCCTCATTTTTTAACATCAGGGTTGCTAACATTCACGATTTACGGCTTTTTTGGCTTGAAATTTACGATTTACGAAAAATCGGCCGTAAATTTTCGTAAATTTTTCAACATTTTTCAAGAAAATTTAAATTTTTTTAAACTCGATATGCGTTTGAATTGGCGCAAAAAATGTCGATATTAGTGGAAAAAGAAAGTTGACCAACAGGTGAATATGAAAAAACAGCAAAAAAATAAAATAGAACAAAACTTTCTTGAAAAAAAATTAGGAAAAAACTCGAAAAAAATGCAAAAAATTTAAAATTTTCGATTTACGATTTACAAAATTTCGGGGTTCTGAAAATTTACGGTTTACAATTTACGAAATTCAAAATTTATTTTCGTAGCACCCCTGTTACCAGGGGTGTAACGAAAATAAATATAGAATTCCGANTTAGATTTAGCACATTTGTACTCTCACATTTAGGACTCCACCCGCCTACAGTACGGCCAGCCAGCAAATGGGGCTGACGACGGTGAGTACGGTCGCGTCGCGAATGAGTTGTACGCAAAACGAAGCGCTAAATTCGGCGGCGGACACTTCCGAACAAGCGTCGACCACCACTGCCGCAACGACAAAATCGAAGAAGTCGAAAAAGTCAAAGGCCAAAAAGCAGCAACAAACACTGGCGCCAATGCCCGACTCGCCGAAGTCGTCCGTTTTCGAGCCGGCTGCGGTGAAAAAGGTTAGCTTTTAAGTGCATATAATTTGATTATATTTAGTGAAATCATATTTTTTAACTTTTTTTGCGCCTACAATAATTTTGCCAGAACCCTCCCCCCCTCTCGTGGAGATTTTTTGTTTGTAAATTCTATGTTTTTATCTGATAAAATATTGAAAATTTGGCAATTCTCTTTCTTTATGGATTTTTTTGGCCAGTCTCCCTCGAAACTTTTTCTCTTTCTGAACCAGTTTCCCGCCTTGATTACGAATATGGTATGGGTTTTGCCAGGAAATGCTTTTTTTGGTGTGGTTTCTACATTTTCCCCATTTAAATAAAATATTTAGGAGAACAATATTGCGCGTGAATTGGCGTCGGACTCGGAGTTTTGCCGCGCGATCAGCTCAATGACTGGCAAGACGTTTACGACGTTCGACGGCCGCCTCACCGACCTGAGGGCCGTCCACTCCACCGCGCATCGAACGCCGCTCATCGCCACACCGCACATGGACACGTCGGCGGTGAGCCCGTCCACCGGCTCCACCTTCCTCGACGAGCACGGCGACGCGAAAATGATGTTCATCAAGCAGCGAAAGGTGCTTTCGTTGTTTGTTTTGTTGTCAGTGATGGGCAGTGGCGAAAGTGGGGTTCTCCACGAATAATTTTTTCCAAAATTATTTGGTTTGTCTTGTAAAAACATTGAAAATTTGGCGATTTCCCACATAAAATTTTTTTATTTGAATTTCCCCATGGAAATTTCTGTTACCGCCATTGGTGCTGGTCAAATTGGTTCCCGAATTCGACGTTTTACTTCGTTCTCTCACGTCAGAATTTTTTTTTTAATTCCAGAGCATTATCTTGAAATACGGTAATGGATTTGTCGGCAAATTGCACCGCGCCATTTTTGACGGTTTGTACGATATTGTATTGCGGAATGTGCGCGCCATCGCACTCGTTTTGGTGCGCCAGCGGCCGATGAGTTCCCAGCGATGTGCCAATTTGCTTTATACCAACATAATTGAGGTATTACCATAAAATTGTTATGTTTTTCAGTTCTTACGTCCAGAGGTGTAGCCAGAAAAATTTTCGGGGGGGGGGGGTCAAGACCAAAAAATTTTTTTGAGGGGAGATCCAAAACCATTTTTTTATTACTTGGAAAAAAATCAACTTAATTTTTTGTTTGGGGGGAGGGCATGACCCCACCTGGCCTCCCTGGCTACGCCTCTGCTTACGTCTTTTCTCTCTATTCGCAGAGTAATGTAAATAAAAAGTTATTTTTCTTTTCTGCAATTTGACACGATTTTAGAAGCTGGCCGCCCAGTTTTTCAGCGCTGCAGAAGGATTGAACATCCTAACGACCCTAACCGGCTTCGACCACATCAATAACCGATGTTCGGAGAATGATCACGGCTATTGCAAGTGGGTTTTGGCCAGTTTCGAATGGAAGGAATTTTGTACGTTTGCAATAGACTAATTAATCGTTTTTGTTTAAGGTTGATGAAGACGGTACTCAGATATGTTTCGGACAAAGAGCGAGCCAATTTACTGTTGACGAAGGCAACACATTCAGGTTTTTCAATTTGTTTCGGAAATGGCTTTAGGTTTTTGGTGTATGTGAGGGTTTTTCATTGCCGTATTAAGGAGGAGGAGGGGGGGAGCATGCCTATCAAAAATTTTGGATTTTTTAAAAATAAATCGTGGGTAAAAATTGAAAATTATGGAGATTTGCCTCTCCCCCAATTTTATCTTCTTATATGTGCCTCCCCAGGTACACCACTGTTATGAAGATCTTTACCACGTGAATTGTTTGTGTTTTAACTCAAACCTTAACTATCTAATTATTACGGTTTGTTCAGGGAAAACGTTGCTGCATTTGGTGGCGTCGAACGGAGAGACGTGCCAAATGAATGTCCTTTTGAATGCAGGTATTGTTTTAGTTCGGATAACGAAAATATTATTATTGTATGCACGAACAACATTTTACAGGAAATTTATTTTAATTTACATTTTAGGCGTTGATCCCAACATTTATGACAATTCTGGTAGAGCGCCGTTACATTATGCAATAAATCGAGGATATCAAGAAATGGTTTGTCTAGAAATTTAAATTTTTGGAAAAGAGCCAACAATTTAAAAGAATTAATTTTTTATTCTATTTACAAACATCGAGCGTTAAACTTTACGCTGTTTTTGGAAAACGTTCGACCAGCTTTTTGGCACTAAAAAATCATAAAAAATTCTCCAGGTGTTTGCTCCTTCACCCCTCCCTCCAGCCCTTCTTCAGTTTCTTACCCACACGACCTGCCACTGTATTGTAAATAGTAGTTACCAGGGCTGTGACTTGAATCACGGATGAATCACGAGTCATTTGACTCATTCGACTCAGATTCAAATGATTCAAAAAAACGTCGTGAATCATTTTTTGAACCATTGTTTGACTCATGAGTCATTTGACTCGCAGTAAAAATTTTCTACCATATTTTTGTGGTGGAAAATGATTCATTTGAATCACAAAACTGTAGGAATGATTCATTTGAATCATATTTTAACTGTACAATATGATGGCAAACTGTAAAAATGATTCACTACGTTGGAGATGAATAATGATTCACGTGATTCAACTCAGTGAAATGAGTCATTTTAACCGTGAATCACGGGTTGACTCATGATTCAAATGAGTAATGAATCATTTGAATCATGAGTCAGTGACTCACGTGAATCATGATTCAAAAAATGATTCAAGTCACAGCACTGGTAGTTACTTAGGATTTAAAATATGACATTTTGCAATTTAGTGACATAGTTTACGTGTTTAGATACGAATACTGATGTGGTATGGAGCGGATATGGCTTTGTGTCCAAAGGGATCGCTGGTCGCTACGCAAAACGATGGCGCCATTCATTTTCCCTTCGCTACCTACTTGATGCAGAATACGTACCTGAATCTGAGGATGGACGCCCTCAAACATCGCTTCACCGCGTGGACAAAGCTGGCCTGTGCAAAGTTGGGAAATTTTGAGGTACTTCACCCGCTGTCTCCCGTCCACTTCCTCAAGTACTACACCTTCGAGAATGCGGGGCTCAGGGAAAGCGAGGTGGGTTTTTTTTTAATTCGTATTGGTTGTGTACTGCTTTCAAAACCAAAGGCGAAAAATATGCAAGGTTGGCCAATTTCGCCGCACTGTTTCTATTAGTCATAACTTTTTTCTTTCTGATTGAACTTAAAAAAAATTTTGGTTGTCTTGTTTTATTACTCTCCAAACATTTTTGTGACACTAAGTATGTTATTAAAATTTTGAATGGTTTAGAAGAATTCAAACCTCAAGACAACCAAAACTCTTTTAGAGAATTTCATTCTGAAAGGCATATGAATGTAAAAGTTGAAAATCTATCTAAAAATTCGGATTTAGCATTTAATTTTGACCCATATTGCAAGTATAGAACATTACCTTTTTTTACTTGTCTTGTTTTAGGGCTTTAGACTTTTGGAAAATCCACATAAAATAGCACTAAATTTTACAAAAAAAAATTGATTAAAATTGACATCAGAATTTTTAGTGAAAATTGATTTTTAAGAGTAATTCTAAAAATTTTCAACGTCACTTTTGGTGTCAAAAATTGCATAATTAAACGAAAAGAATTTTGAAATTTCATTTAGAAGGAAAAAAATTATGACCAATTACTAATTTAAATTGTGGCAAAATTGGCCAACCTGTCCATCAATGTCCACCAATGCCGAATTACGTTGTTTCGCGTAATAAACACGGTGACGTATGAAATTTTATTCCATCAAAATGCCAAAGGGTTGGCGCTAATTTGAATGGTTTTACACGTATGCTTTCTATTTTCCGTTGTAATGAAATCATTTTTAGTCATCAATTACGCATCTGGGATACCACACGTGTCCTACTACAAAAAATAAAATGTTTCCCCTCTTTATTCAAACTTAGTAAATCTTTATTAAAAGTTGCGTACATAATACACTCCATCTAAATCAATTAGAATTTTTTTAATAAAAATAAATCACCAAAAACGCGTGTTGAGGGGTATCCGTCGAAATATTTTATGCGGCCTCCACTTTCCGAACAGCCCCCCCCCCCCCAAATGTGTTTATTTTGATTTTTGAGTAAGGAGGCTTAAAATATTTGCAATTGAGCCAAAAATACGAATAATATTAGTATACGCTCTTCGACAAAGCAAGTAAGAATAAAAACAATTTCAAAACATTCTTTTACTATGAATTTTTTAAATGAAATTTAACATTTTGCAGCTATTTTTCTTAGTTCTATAGATACTATCATCTATTTGTGAAAAAACGTACTGCATAATGTTATTGTCAAGCTATGTCAGATTTGGTTTCGATTCTAAGGTATACTAAACGAATTTAGAAAACATTTTTGTAACGGAATAAAATTTCATACAACAACGGTCAGGACCGCCGTAATGAGCAAGATTTAAAAAACAAGCAAATTGCTTCAAGACCAATTCAGTACAGTACACAATTTTATTTAGCAAGTTGCTTCGATCATTTTGGAGAAGTCAGTTTACGCACAGCCGATAGACGTGAAACCGGTACGGCTTTTTGTTACTGTGTTGTTTTCATAATAGCTTTCAAAGTAAAATGCCAGAAGTGGATATAGAATATTGTATTTATTCGAAAAAATTTTTTTTTTGGTTTTTGGTTTGAGTTTTTGTCAGTGATTGTAATCAGTGTTTCCATGAAAAATTAATTTTAGAAAGTGAAGTGGATTTCACTTTATCGAAAAAAATAAAATGGCGAAATGAAGCACTTAACTTTATTTTAATGACCCGCGTCTGGTCCGAACCTCGTAAAGTAAGAGTGAAGTCGAACTCCAGTTCTTTGCTAAAGGAGGAAAAATGTTACTAGAAATTGAAAAACATTCGTGCCGGGACCCCAAAATTATTTATATTTCAATTAGCTCGAGTTTACGCTAACTAGCAAATTTCATTTCGCCACTTTATTTTGTAACGACCGCCAAAAACGTCCACAACTTGGCCCGAAAATGTCGAAGAGCAAACATGTCCTGAATGGCGCAATTGGTAGCGCATTCTTTTTCAGAGTAGCACGGCGCAGGTTCAGGTCCTGCTAGAGGCTGTTCACTTTTCGGCATCTAAGACTCAACGAGTATGACTTGTTGGACTAGGAAAAATGTTACTAGAAATTAAAAAACATTCGTGCCGGGACCCCAACATTATTTATATTTCAATTAGCTCAACTTTATTTTCGTTTACGTTAACTAGTAAATTTCATTTCGCCACTTTATTTTTTAAGGTTAATTGAAGTTCACTTTACCTACCATTTTATGGTAAAGACTTAGTTGATTTGGAAACACTGATTGTAATCGATTTTTGCAAATATTTTTTAAAATATTTTAAATTTTAGTACATTTTTATGATGCCTACGGCTTTTACGCTGAACGACACCCAATCCGACGTCCGCGAGCCTTTTTATTTCCGAAGCAATACTCCCGGCGTTTCCATCGACAACTATCCGATGTTGGTTATTTTGTGTTTTGGTTCTTTTTGGTCGCTTCATTTTAAACTTTTTGTTTTGGTTAGTTTTGTCGAAGGAGATGATATCGGCAATACGGATTGGCGCAAACGGCTATGCGCCAAGTTTGGCGCTCTGAATGACGAATACATCACCGCCTTCGAGTTGCCGAGGGACGTGGGCAGAGAAGTTGATTTGGGTAATTTTTTGGAATGTTTCAGTGTATTTTTTGCGTTTTGTTTTATTTTTTGGTTTTTTTTTGTGGGTAAAGTGTGCAAAAGACTGAAGATATTGTCCAGGTATTATGGTTTTTGATCTTGCTTTATTCCATTTTTGTAGGGCTTGTTGGATGTTTTTTTCTTTTGTAGGGTTTTTTTTGAAAATGGTTGCAAGGAGTCCAAAAATTGAAAAAAATTATGGCTCATGTTTCTGTTAGCAAACATCAAGTTAAAAGTGTCAAAGTTCTAAAGTTTTTTTAGAACGCTCTCGACAAACTCTTTCTTCAAGAAATCCTAAAATGTCGGAAGCCCTTAAAATTCCCCATGGGATACCCTGGGTCAAGGATATAATATTTTAATATCAATAATTTGTAGTGCCTTATCGCCTTCGTCTTCGCATTCGTTCCACCCATCCGTTCCCCAGCTACTCGCAGGACGCCGGCAATACGCAGTTTCCCACGCTTTCAATGATGGTGTTCGCGTGTCGCCACTCAAATCCGATGGAGTATTTGGAGTTGAAAAGGAACGGAAAGTCGAAATTCGAGTAAAACTTTCATGTTTTTAAGTTTTTGACAATTTTTTTATGAGATTTATTTGCTTTACCTATACTTCCTCTCTTCATATTTCACTGTTTCTTCTGGAGCTCATGCCGATAATTTTTTTAGCTTTTTTATCGTTATATTATTTATCGATTTCATTATATTTTTTTATTATATTTTTCTGACGTGAGGTTGATGGAAGATTGAAAATATAGTATATTTTCGTTGATAGTTTGTATATGTAACTTTTTCGCTCTCATTTTATATAATCCAAGTTCATAGGGTACAGAAATTTGAAAATAATACTTTATTTTTTACTTAAAACAAAATTGAAAATTTTATCGAAAGTTTTGGAGAGTTGGTTTGATTTTATTTTAGCGATTTTTTTTATTTATTGTAAGACTTCTACGTTAGCACTAACTCTCACCACTCCTCATGCCTGTGATGCATACCATATTTTTTCGTAAAAATAGAATAAAATTTGGGTTTTCATATTTTTTGTACCGACACTCTACCAGACTACCATGGATGTCTGGGTGCGTGTGTGTTTCAGTTTCGACATGAATAACTTTGGAAACTTCAGGTTCTTTCGAATTCGATTTTTTGCGTTATTGTTTTTTTCTTTCAAATGACGAAAAAAGTACAAAAAAGTGATCCAAAATGAAAAAAGCAACTTTTAAGCTAGACTCGATTAAAAAATGTGATCAAAAGTAGAAAAATGGCAAAGAACGATTAAAAATTTTAACATAAAGATCACTTTGAGTAGAATTTTATGGAGAATTTGAAAAGAAAATGTGGTTATTCATACAGGCTCTAATGTAGGACAAAAATAAATAAAAACCGAAATATAAATTCAATTTTTCGTATTTTTCAATAAAATGAGTCATACGGTAGAAAATTTATTTTTCGCATCAGAATAATTCCGTTTTGAAAATGTAATAATTTAGCGCATGCTAAAATGCTACATACATATTACATTTATTTTTTCATATAAAAAATAACGTCTAACACAGTAAATACGGGCATAAAGAAATTCATGCCACATTTCAATGTTTGAGTGATTAAATGGTTGAAAATTTTAAATTAAGCCATTTGCTTTAATCGAGAGACTGGCGCATTTCAGGAGCAAAAGTACATAAATTATTTGTTGATTTTATTTACAGTATTTTACATAAAGTAGGCCATACGGTTAAAAACTTTTTTAGAAAAAAATGTTTAAACAGGATTGTAGAGAGTAAAAAGCTAATTTTTTTCCAAATGTTGCCGGAATATGTTAAGCCTGAAAACGATAGAATTAGGCAATATATACTTTGAAAATTTTGGAACGGCACTGGCGATGCGCGTGAAAAAAAAGGGAAGAAAAGTCGTAAAGTTTTTGTAGTAGTGGACATCAATTTATCACGATTTTATTGCAAAAAAAAGAAATAAATAAACAAATTCTAAACTTTCACGGGCGGCAGGAATTTATGACAGATTTTTTCACTCTTCTGGTGTGTGGTATAATATGTTTTGATTCATTTTGTGCGCGCTGTTCATTTGTGTCGAAAGAATGAACAAAGCGAAAAAATACTTCGAGAGATTCAATTTTAAATTAAAAAAATTCCTATATGTAATCAGTGAAGGTCATTCCATTCCACATTGAATTTTGTGATTTTCGAAATTTTAAATGTAATTTCCACAATTTTTTGTTCGATGTTTTTAAATCTTGCCTGTGGACTTTTTGTGAGTGAGTCATCACATACACAAGGGCAATTTTGTCGATGAATTGGCTATTTTTTAATCTAATTTTTTATTTATTAAAAGACGTCTTTTACTTACCAAAAAAAGTTAAACTTACCGGCATACATAGTCGGAATTTTGCGAAATTTGTCTGCAAATTTGTTTAAATTTGCTTTTATTTATTTATTCAATTAATTTTATTTATTTATTCAAAACAAAATGCCAAGCACTCAACCTAGGATTTTTTTTATTCAAATTTCGGCTCATACGCACTTAAAAAATAAAAATTCCTCTGCACATATCGCCACGACCATTCAAGATTGTAAATCCACTTTTTTTTCTGACTGTCTGTTCTCTCTTATTGAATCTGCCCATTTCTATTTAAAACGTACCGTCTAATTCCGTCCTTGTCTCGCCATTTCCGGTTTTGACGAGACCGGGATAATAATGACTCTCGCCTTTTTTTCGTCGTGAAAACCGTTGGTCCATTTGTAGAAAAATCGTCTTTTACATAAATTATTACGTAATTAATTTTATTTATTTATTTCATATAATTTTTTATTCAGTGTCGAAAAACACCAATTTTTTCTTCTCCAAATTCGTATTATGTACGTGTATAATGCTTTTGCACGTCTTCACTAATCTTTTTTCCCGACTTATCTCGCAAGACAATCATAAATAAATTCCCAGCGATCGATTGGGAATTTGAAGGAAAAAAATGGCCATGATTTTTTATGCGAGCAACAAACTTTGGGGATTTATATCTTTGCAAAAGCAGCCTTCCTTCCCTCCTCTAGCCAACACATTCGCTGTGATCCGTCGTGCGAAGGAATTTTCTTGGCTTGATTTTTTTCAAATCGTTTTCTTCTATGTTTTCTCCTTCTGGTCCTCCCCTCACCACACATCTCCAACAGCAATTTTCACTCCAACTGACAATAAAATTCGCTAAATTTTTAAACGATATTTTTTGTTCTTTTCTCTTCTTTCCTTTTTATCAAGATTTGGGGAGGAAGAAGGCAAGTTTTTGCTTGACAGAAACTTTGCCTTTCTTTTCCCTCCGATTGAAATGTAACCAACCAGCCAGCCAGCTGGCCAAGCAAGCATTCGAGCTTGTTCTAAAGACCTAAAGATTAATAGTTTCATGCTTATGTCCCCCCTCTCCCAATGCAAAAGGCGGCCTTTTGCAAAAATTTTTTTCATTTTTGCTGGTTATTTCTTAACCCCCGAATATTTATTTTTTTTCTTTCTCCCTTTTTGTTTTAATTTTTTCCTTTTAATTTTTCTCTTTTGGAAGCTCTCTCTCCCCCCCCCTCTCTCTCTCTCTCTCTCTCTCTCTCTCTCTCTCTCTCTCCTTCCCTCTCTCTCTCTTTCTCTCTCTCTCCCCTCTCTCTCTCTTTCTCTCTCTCTCCCCTCTCTCTTTTTCTCTTTTGCGTGTTGAGTTGTTTTTTCTTTTTCGGCATCATGATGACCAGAGGAAAGGAAGAGAAAACCGAAATCCACGCTCCCTCCCTTCCCGCCCAAATAAGTAACGAATATATACATATTTCATAAAAAAATCTCCCAAACATATTTAGCCGCTACTTAAGCGATATAGTTTATAATATTTGTTCTCTCTCTCTCACCCTTCTCAAACACTTAAGTGAAAAGGCGAAAATGAGTTAAAGCGCATTTCGCAATTTAAAAAAAAGGAAAGCAAAAAAGGAATATCGCGAAAATGTGCGTAAAGGCCGGCCTGGGTAAGGCTAATTTTCTTGCATATTTCCGCGTTGTCCCCAACTTTTGCTGGGAGTTACAAAAACATTCACATTTTAAGCCGTTTGAGAGGGAGAAACGTCTAAATTGCAGCTGTCACACTTTATCAGATTTTTTTCGATGTTGTAAATTTCGAAATGTTTTAATTGGTCTTTTATTTTTTAAGAAAATCCAATTATAAAAATTAGGATCCAAATTTTGGTCGGGGGGGGGACTGAAGAAATACTCGTGAGTCACGTGATAAAAATGTAAATAATAAAGGGAGCTCTATTATACGCGCAGTGTGGCGCAAGTTTTTGATATTATTCAATCCAATTTTAAAATTAATTTTTATATATGTATATTGTGGCCTTCTTTCTTTCTCTCTATTTCTCTCATTTCTTCACACTATCTGTCTTTTTCTCTCTCTGCTCTCTTTTCCCTCTTTCTCTCTCTACACTCTTTTTCCTCTCTCTCTCTGCTTTTTTTCTCTGCTCTTTCTCCCTCTCTCTGCTCTCTTTCTTTCTCCCTTTTCTTCACACTATCTGTCTAGTTCTCTCTCTCTCTCTCTCTCTCTCTCTCTCTCTCTCTCTCTCCCGCTTTCTCTCTCTACTCTCTCTCTCTTTCTGCCGCTCTTTTCGTTCGTTTTTTTAGCTGTTTTGCTCTTTTCTAAGAACATTTTTCAGCTCTTTGCAAAAAATAATTTACGCACCTTTTAATAATATCTGACCACTTTCAATATTTCAATTTTATTTTCTTTCCACACCAAAAAAAGCAGCGAAAAGTGCGCTAAGTTGTTTGGAGAAATAATAATTTTCTGATAAATTCAAAACATTTTTACGTACAATTTGTGTTTTTGTTTGTAATTTCCTCTTTTTTGTTACTAAAATTTTTATTTTTATTTCTTTCCTTTTTTTTCAACAACAAAAAGAGAAAATATATGAAAAATGTAAACTTATGAATCAGGAAAATTTAAAAAAATTATTTTTGCCTCTTTCTCTCTATTTTTTCTTTCTTTTTTGCCCTTTCGAGCCGAAAATAAGGGGGAAGAAGAAGAAAGATTTTCAATCTCGAATTGTTGTCATTATTTTTTATTTCATTTTTCAAAAATTATTTTTTTTGCGTGCGGAAATCAAATTTAATATCTTTTTTTAATTTAAATTGATTTTGTTACAACATATTATAATACATATGTGTGAGTGTGTATATATTTTGCAGAATTTGTTTGATTTTGCCTCCTATTAAAAGGCTCAATTGCCATACACAAATTACATCCAGCACATGGATCCGGTCGATTTACGTTGTGGATCTGGAGACCCCATCTGGGATTCAACTCTCTCTCTCTCTCTCTGCCGCTCTTCTGCTCTCCCTGCCTGTCTCTATGCGCTATCATTACAATTTGTGTGATT